>CAUYON010107167.1:0-14340 GCA_963573935.1 Arctocebus calabarensis
CCCACCAGCAGTATAGAAGCGTTCCCTTCTCTCCACATCCATGCCAACATCTGTAGTTTTGGGATTTTGTGATGTGGGCTAATCTTACTGGAGTTAGATGATATCTCAAAGTGGTTTGATTTGCATTTCTCTGATGATTAAGAATGATGTGCATTTTTTCATGTGTTTGTAGGCCATGCGCCTGTATTCATCAGAGAAGTTTCTATTCAAGTCTCTTGCCTACAAAGAAATGGAGTTATTTGATCTTTTCTTATTGATTAGTTTGAGTTCTTTGTGGATTCTAGTTATCAGAACTTGGAAGCATAACCTGCAAAAATATTCTCCCATTCTGAATGTTGTCTATTTGATTTACTTACTTTGTTCTTGGCTGTGCAAAAGCTTTTTAATTTGATCAGATCCCAGTAATGTATTTTTGATGTTCCTTCAATTGCTCGGGGTGTACTCCTCATAAAATATTCTCCCAGGCCGATTTCTTCAAGTGTTTGCTGTGCACTTTCTTCTAGTATTTTTATAGTATTATGTCTGAAATATAAATCTTTTATCCAGTGAGAATCGATTTTTGTTAATGGTGAAAGATAGGGGTCCAATTTCAGTCTTCTACAGGTTAGCAGCCAGTTGACCCAGCACCATTTGTTAAATAGGGAGTGTTTCCCCCACTGAATATTTTTGATAGGCTTGTTGAAGATCAAATGATGATAGGTGGCTGAGTTCATCTCTTGGTTCTCTATTCTGTTTCATAAATCTACATCCCTGTTTTTGTGCCAGTACCATGCTGTTTTGATCAGTATAGATTTATAATATAGCCTGAAATCTGATCGGGTGATAACTCCTGATTTGTTCTTATTTCTGAGCAATGTATTTGCTATTCAGGTTTTTTTCTGATTCCATATAAATGAAGTACTATTTTTTCAAGTTCTTTAAAGTATGACAATGTTGCTTTAATAGGGATTGCATTGAATCTGTAGTTTGCTTTGAGTTTTATGGACATTTTAACAATGTTGATTCTTCCCAGCCATGACCATGGTATGTTTTTCCATTTGTTAACATCTTCAGCTATTTCTTTTTTCAGAGTTTCATAGTTCTCTTTATAGTGATCTTTCACATACTTTGTTAGGTAAATGCCCAGATTTCATCTTCTTTGGTACTACTGTTAAAGGAAAGAGTCCTTGACTATATTTTCAGCTTGACTATTGTTGGCATATATAAAAGCTACTAATTTGTAAGTATTGATTTTGTATCCTGAGATGCTGCTGTGTTCCTTGATCACTTCTAAGAGTTTTGAAGTTGAGTCCCTGGGATTTTCCTGGTATAGGATCATATTATTAGCAAAGAATGAAAGTTTGATCTCCTCTGACCCTATTTGGATACCCTTGATCACTTTCTCTTGCCTTATTGCTATGGCTAAGACTTCCATTACTATGTTGAATAGCAGTGGATACAGTGGGCGTCCTTGCCTCGTTCCTGATCTGAGTGTAAATGTTTTCAATTTTACACCATTCAATATGATATTGGCTGTGGGTTTGCTGTAGATGGCTTCTATCAGTTTAAGAAATGTCTCTTCTATGCCTATTTTCTTAAGTGTTCTGATCATGAAAGGATGCTGGATATTATCAAAGGCTTTTTTTGCATCAATTGAGAGAATCATATAGTCTTTGTTTTTTATTTTATTGATGTGATGTATTATATTTATAGATTTGTGTATATTGAACCAACCCTGTAACCCAGGAATAAAACCAACTTGATCATAGTGTATAATTTTTTTGATGTGTTGTTGAATTCTTTTTGAAAAGATCTTATTGAATATTTTTGCATTGATATTCATTAATGATATTGGTCTGTAATTTTCTTTCTTTGTTGGATACTTTCCTGGTTTGGGGATCAGGGTGATATTTGCTTCATAGAATGTGTTGGGGAGTATTCCTTCTTTTTCTATGCTTTGGAAAATGTTGTATAATATAGGTACTAGTTCCTCTTGAAAGGTTTGATAGAATTTGGATGTGAAGCCATCTGGTCCTGGACTTTTCTTTTTAGGGAGATTTTGTATTGTTGATGCTATTTCAGTGATTGATATAGGTCTATTCAAGATTTCTAATTCTTTCTGATTGAGTCTAGGAAGGTGGTTTGTTTCTAGTTATTGGTCCATTTCATTAGATTTTCATATTTCCGGGAATAAAGATTTTTGTAGTAATCATTGAGGATTGTTTGAATTTCTGAGGTGTCTGTTGTTATTTCTCCATTATTGTTTCTGATAGACAATATTAGAGATTACTTTTCTGTTTCTGGTTAGGTTGGCCAAAGGCTTATCAATTTTTTTAATTTTCAAAAAACCAACTTTTTGTTTCATTGATCTGATTGATTTTTTTTGTTTTCAATTTCATTTAATTCTTCCCTAATTTTGGTTATTTCTTTTCTTCTGCTGGGTTTGGAGTTGGAATGTTCTTACTTTTCCAGTTGCTTGAGATGATCCATTAAGTTGTTGGCTTCTTCTCTTTCTGTTTTCTTGATGAAGGCTTCCAATGCTATAAAGAAGCCATGGTATTAGGTTTAAATCTTGGTTGTGAACAGATACAAACAGCTGCGGCACCCAGCCCCCACCCTTAAGTTCTTTTCCGCTACAGAACTTTGAAGGTCAACCTCAGAATGTCTCCAAGTGAACAGCCCCTGATGTGAGTTTCAATTAAATTGCGTCAGGCAGTGCAAACCCTGCTCAACAGAGAGGGATTCAAGGGTCTCTAACCGCACAATTGGAGCCAGGCATCGATACCCCCACCCACAAAACTCACTCCACACTGTTGTCCACTTCTCTGCTCACAGGCCCAGTTGGAGCCACTGGCCACACCTCCATCCACTGGGCTCAGTCCATACCAAGCTAGCCTCTGCTTGCCAGACCAGGGGGACCACACCCCCCTGGTTAGGGGACCACACCCCTACCTGCCAATCTCAGTCCACTGCCTGGCAAGTTGCTATTCACAGGCTCTGTTGGAGTCAGGGTACCATACACTGCCTGGAGGTCTCAGTCCTCCCCCAGTAAGCCTCTGCTCAGTGGAGATAGGGGACCACATTCTTGCCCTCAGGTCTTGGTTCACACCTAGGAATCCTCTGCTTAAGGGTTCTTTTGGAGTCAGGGACCACACTCTTGCCCTCAGTTCTCAAACTACACCTGGTAAGCCTCTGCTCGCAGGCTCAGCAGGGGATGGGTACAAGTCTTGTCTGCTGAACTCAGTCCACATGGGGTAACCACTCTCCTGCTGTGGCTGCCATCAGAACCAGGGGTTCTGCACACTGTCCCACTAGACTAGACACAGCCTGAACCGT
Organism: Arctocebus calabarensis; assembly: GCA_963573935.1. Lineage (NCBI taxonomy): Eukaryota > Metazoa > Chordata > Mammalia > Primates > Lorisidae > Arctocebus > Arctocebus calabarensis. The sequence continues at coordinate 3,316 of CAUYON010107167.1, forward strand.
GGGTCAACACCACTCTGGCTGGTCAGATTCATAACCAGAGGACTGCTCCTCCTCCTGCTGAGTGTTCATTTCTTTCCACACCTTCTTTCTTCCCTATTAGTCATAGATTCCGTCCTGATGGTTGGCAGTCCACACTATGCCCAGATCTCTCAGAAAAAGACCAAACACTCTGCACTCTATAGGGGGCAGAACTTCAGACCGCCATGTGAGGGAGAAGGGTGGACTGGGAGTTTGGACTTGTGGGGGAAAATATCTGTTCAATTTTATGCCTGGCAGGGTGGTGTCTAGGATAATAAGTGGGACCTCCCTGGAGAAAGAGACCTCATGTTTAGTGGCTCTCTCCAGTGAGGTAAGATGAGAGGTCTTTTGTTCCTTGCTAACTCACAGATAGCCTACAATGGACCTCCTGCTTGGGGGGGAGGTTTCCTGTCCTCTAGTTGGCAGGTCTTGTACCTGTAATTTGTTTTCTTGAGTGCTCTTCCTTGGAGTTACAGCCTGCCGAACTTCTTTCTTGCCTCAGCTCCCCACCTTTGGCTTCATAGAGTCTGATTCCATCCAGTTTTTCTCCCTCTGGGAAGAGCCTCTGCTGAGGGTTGCTACCAGTCAGCCGTCTTCCCAGAATTCAAAATACACTTCTTTTCATAGATACGTGGTACATTCTCCAGAATATACCATATCCCTTCTTCCTGTGATGGTGTGAGATGATATAATGCCTATGTGATAAGAAGAAGTCAGGTGAATCACGACATGCTTTTTTCATTTTTCATCTTTCAGAAATTACTATACCTTTTTGCCTGAATGCTCACTATCTTAAAAACTATTGTTTTCTATATTTTATATTGTTATTGTTATTTCAGATAAAGAGGATAAATATGGTCCCTGACACTCCATCTTAGGCAGAGAAGTCCAAGTAATTTTTAACAATTTAGCATTTTATTTTGTTGTTGTTAGAATAGTATATTAGCATCATATAGATTAGGTTTAATCAAATTATCTGATAGAAAGCAGGACTATGGAGGAATAGGACTTGGAAATGTAGGGAGGAAAAATGTACATATTTTTTGTCAGTGTGAAAATACTGGAAGTTGGGGCAGGTTGAGATTACCATTTCCATACTGTTAGGCCAGCCTGAGGAAAAGCATTTATTTTTAGATTTTTTTTTTTGGCCAGTGCTGGATTAAACCTGCCACCTCTGGCATATGGGGCCAGTGCCCTATTCCTTTGAGCCACAGGTGCCTCCCTATTTTTAGATCTTTAATAATTTGAAAATATTTGATTATTATCATAACAAATGAAGTTATCTTAAGATGCTCATGTATTTATTTGCCCACCAAAAATCTAGAAAAGGATGAATAGTCTATTTTTTTTCCTTTTGTTTAGCTGATTTTTATAGTGGCCTCTTTGCATTATGATGAAGAGAAAGCATTGACATTATAATCAATATAACACTTTTATGATCTATAGTTACCACTAAGAAGCAATTCTCATGAAATGGAAAAAAATGCTTTAAGAGGATAGAAAAAAGGAGGTTGTATTTTCAGAGATAGAATCTCAATATCTTTTTTTTTTCTTCTTCTTGAAACAGAGTCTCACTATGGTGACCTCAGCATAGTGCCATGGTGTCACAGCTCAGAGTAACCTCAAACTCTTGCGATTAAGCAATTTTCTTGTCTCAGCCTCCCAAGTAGCTGGGCCTATAAGTGCCCACCACAACACCCAGTTATTTTTTGATTGTAGTTGTCATTGTTGTTTTGCAGGCCCAGGTTGGGTTCAAATCTGCCTGCCTCTGTGTATGTGGCTGGCGCCCTAACTACTGAGCTACGGGCACTGAGCCAGAATCTCAATATCTTAACAGAAAAATAATTTGTAGTGGACGTTCTACTAACAGTGGAAAACTACCACAAATTTATATGAATTGTTTCTAATTAATTGTTCCTGTTGTGATTAAGGACGCTTGCCTCAATCTTTACATCTTTGTCATTATCATCAAGCAATACGCTTTATAGGAAGATCTGATCAACTATTGAAACAAATAAGCTACATCTTTTTTTGCAGGCCTTGATGTTGTACAACAGAATTTGAGACCCTGTTACATTTATAGAACCAGAAGTCTATCCCACTCAGAAAACTATAAGATGTGTGCTCTCTTCATTCTTTTTTCTCTCATTTCCTTGGAAGTACAATGCCCTATTCACCTGTTATACTTCAAAAGTGCGATTCAGAAACAGGTCTTGCCTCTGTGTAACATAATGAGCTATTCAATTGGAAACATAAACTAGGAGACTGAATTGAGTATGCCATCACATAGTTTTACCAACCCACTGAAAAGTAATTTAAAAGTAAAAGTAAAACAGTAAAATTAAAAATTAAGGGAAAAGGAAGTGGTTTTCAGGCTCATGTTTTCTTCTTGGAGGGAAGGAAATACTCAAGTCAAGCAGGTTGCCACATAGCAAGTGGGTTGAATGTGAGATGTCACTGAGTGGTGCAGAGTACTACCCAGCCACCTGAGTCACATCAAAGTATACAGCTCTGGGTGAAGCTGGGTGCTTCCTTTAAATCTGACGATGTGGTAGCCAATGGTCTTTGTAGAGGCACTGTTCTAATAAGGACAATGGGGGAGACTTTCTAATGCAAAGACGCAGATCTATACAGCTGTCATCCTTGAGTATATAGACAAAGGGCTTTATTTTATTTTATTTTATTTTTTGAGACAGAGTGTCACTATGTTGCCCTCAATAGAGTGCCTTGGAGTCATAGCTCACAGCACTCTTAAACTCTTGAGCTTAAGTGATTCTCTTGCCTCAGCTTCCCAAGTAGCTGGGACTACAGGCACCCACCACAATGCCCGGCTATTTTTGTTGTTGTTATTGTTGTCATTGTTGTTTAGCAGGCCTGGGCTGAGTTTGAACCCACCAGCACCAGTGCATGTGGCCAGTGCCCTAACCACTGCACATGTGCGTTGAGCCCAAATGGCTTTTTTACTTCAAATGAGTACATTGTTATTCACATACAGCATATAAGGCAGAATTTCATAGGACAGATGGTAGATTTGAGCATCAATAAAATCATGTGCTAGGTGATTTTCTAGCCTGGCATAGACATTATTTATGTCCCAATCATACAAATTGTTAAAATCTCTAACATGAGGTTCTTGTTAGAGACCATGGTTCTGAGAAGACTTGATGTCAAGGTGGTTATAATACCCCATAAGTAGTGGCCACATTGAAATCAGTACTTCAGCCATGGCCTATATGTTTGATGCAGAGTAAGGCACAATTTTCATGGAATGAAATTCAGGTATAAAATGTTGAAGCATACTGAAATAAACAAGATGATTAATATTTGACTCTGTTAAAATATTCTATATATTTCTAATAAATGCTTATGCATGTTCAAAAGGAAGTGAGCGTTCAGTCTCTGGTAGATCTTAAATGTCTAATAATTCTGAAAGAGTGCCCAGGATATACATTTGGTAACACACCACACTAGCACCCACACTTCATACTGTATATATATATATACATATATATATATATATATATTCATTGAGTCACTCAGTTAGCAATTATTTATTGAGCTTCTATTTTTGTACTGTGATAAATTCTGAGGATGAAAGATGAATAAGACACTCCTCATCTTTAAGATTCTTGTATCTAGTAAGAGGTAATTGGAGTGGTAATTTTTATTTGTTATATGGATTTTGAAATTACATTAGCTGCATTGATCAGAGTCATATAAAAGATAAAGGGTGTGAATTATGAAGGGAGTCTTAGACTATCTTAAGAACCAATACTGAGTAGATCTGGGAGAGCTAAAGGTTAGAAGTCATCAGTTTCATTAAGAAAGTGAGCTACGGCTTCTTTTTTTTTTTTTTTTTTTTTGCCTTTGGGGGCATTAGTAATTTGCTTTCCAGGAGCAAGAACAGGTCCATCTTCGTCCATACTCCAGTATGTCTTCCAGGCAGTTGTGATCATTTTTAGGTTGTAACTAATACATAGGAGGTAACTTCAGGTCCCTGATGTCCTCTGGCGTTCATACCTTCCCAGTGTGGGAGGGGAGGGAAGTAGTGGATTTATTTACAAGCTCCATATTGACATCTAAACAGAGTAATTCACTGTACATCACACAGATACCAAGTGTTGCAGCGAGGATTCACTTGGCATCTGTGCCCAAAGCCAAATAACTGTATTTTAGGAGTAGCAAGCAAGTGCTCCTCCCACAAAATCTTGGTACCTTCTTTCCCGTCTGCAGAGGTGAGTAGCATGGACAATAGGAGTGATATAAGATAATCTCTGTATTCTCAGTTGTCACCTGGAAATTTTGGTTTTGAAAGAGTTAAAATATTTCCTGAGCAGTAAGTATCAAGGAAGTATTTTTTTCCTATTCTCTCACAACAAACTGGTACATAGCATCTGAGGCATCTCCATTTACAACTGAGGCAACCAAACCTTAGATAGTTGAAATAATATTTTTTCATAGTTACAGAGCTTGCAATTGGTCATGTCTATTCAGGTCACTTCCCCCTTCAAGTGTTCGTCATCCTCTGACACACTAGACCCTTAGGCAGATGTACCAGGGGAAAAATGGAAAGGAAGCTAGGTCGCAAAAGGAAGTGGGAAGAGCTAGGTGAGCTAGTACCATCACGGTACAGCAGGAGAGACTGGCAGTAGAAGGTGGGAGAGACGGTGACTTGTGCAGAATCTTTGGTATGTGTAAGATTTTTTACACATGCTGGCTTCTCCTCTAGGCAAAAGAATTCTCTCTTCATGTCCTTCATTCACCTCAGAGTTTATGTAATTCTGTCTGTGTATTTTGTGGATTCAATCACAGAAAACTTCCCCAAAATACACCTTGCTAGAGAAAAGATTATTTTGACTCATATATGTTTGTATGATATATATTATCTTCATGATTAAGTCTTGAAATTAAAATGCTAATTAGGGCTTTTTACTCACAGTTATATCAGTGTTTATCACATGGCTGATGTTGCTTCTAATGGCTCAAACCCACATAGTGATCTTTCAGTGAGGAGATGAAACGATTTCAGTGGGTAGTTGCTTAGCAGCACAGAGTTTAAGACAGATGGCTTTTGAATTCTGGCTCTTGCACAGCTGTGTGACCTTGGGCAAGGTTCTTAACCTCCTCCAACTTATATACTTATCTATAAAATGGGGGTAATTTCTGCCATACAGAGATGTTGTGAGGATTAAATGATACATATAATATGGGGTCTAAAGTGGGGCCTTATATAAAATAAGAGGTTAGAAACTGTTAGTTTTCATATACTTCCCTTTTCGTGGGATGGAAGGTTGGTTTCAATCTTGTTGCCTGATTTTGCAGATAGAGAAATAGAAGCTGAAGTAAAGGATTTACAAATTTCCTGGCAGAAAACAGTCCTGTTAACTTCCAATTTGCTGTTCTGTCTACTGTCTCTTGGATCTACCAACCCGATAGGACGGAATAATTCTGTTTAGGGCTGTTGAAATGTGCTGACTCCGTTTCAGTTTGACATTCTCTGGGTCTCTTTTCTAACTCTTTCCCTAGTAAGTTATGGGACACAAGTCAACCCATCTGACTACTCTGGGCCTTGATGCTTCCGTACCAGTTGGACTTAACTTCTCTTGCAGGACTAACAGTCTTTCTTTTATTGTTGTTACCTGTATACTTGCCTGCTTCCACCATCAGATTCTAAGTGTGTGGAAGACAGAGCTACATCCTGCTGCCCTGGTACCACACACAATGTCTCTTTTAGTGCCCTCATTGTTGACCAGAAAAACTGGATCTGGTTTGGTATGAGATGGCATGATGCTGCTGAAATTCATAGCAGAGTTACTGATCTGTTCAGCAACTGAACACACATACATGCTGCTCACACACACTACCCATTCAGTAAGTATATTGCCATCAAAAGGGCATAATGTTATCAGATGGTCAACAGTGTCCTTCCTAAATGAACTTTAAAGGTGAAATCTTCCTGGCTTTTTCATAAACGTTGTGAAAATAGCCCTTGTCAGATTTCCTGTTTCTCTTTCTTATCAGTGTGTGAGCACCTGAAGAGCTGGAGCCTGCTTGTCCTATTCTCCACTGCTGCCACTGTGCTAGAATAGTTCTTACATCTGGTGCTGCCTCAGCATATATTTGCTGAAAAAAATGCTAATGAATGAACAAAAAGTTATCACTTTATTTTGGTTGTCTGGAGGGCATGAATTTTAGGAAAATGGCATTGTTCTTGCTGTTGTTCCTACTAGGGCCCTAATACAGGCAAATTACTAGATTCCCTGTGAGGTGAGAGGGAGCACTTGGGACTGTTATGGGCGTTTAGGTCCCCAGCACCTGTGAATGGCCAACCCTGCTGATGATGGAAATCCAATAAGATTTGTGTTATGGAGGTCTCTCACATTAACCCAGAGTTGTTGGAAAAATAAGCTTGATGTAATAGAAGTTAGATTCAATCACTTTACTCAAGATGATAGAAGTAATATTTTGTTCTTATTTTATTTCCAAATTACTTCCGGCCCTGATTAAACCTAACTGTTCTTTCTTCTTACCTTAACTTTTCTAGTCTTCACACTTTGGTAACCCAAAAGTTGTATTTTTTTATTTAATTTTTACCTGTTTATCCAAAATTTCTTCTCTTTCTTCCCCAGAGTCATATTCCTGACTCTTTCTTTCATCTTTAGAAAAGGAGGGGCCTCACACCTAGGATTAGGTGTGCCTTCTGCTCCCAACTTTTCAAATCCCAGATTGCACTCTTAAATTCCAAGGTGAAAATCCTCTTCTCTCTTTTATGTAAGACACTTGGGGATTCTGTACAAGTTTCTCCTGCTTGGTATTTAATTTTATATTAGTGATACAATCATCATTTATATCCGTATAAATTCTGGATGGATGCAACTCCACAAGAAAACCAAGACTTGTCTATACTGCTATTCTGGAAGACTTTTACCTACTGTACAAATAAAGTGCTAGTAGTTATCCTGGTTTCTTATCATTTTTCTTATTTCCTCCCCATTTGCAAAGGAGATCTTATACATTCCCTATAATTTCTTGAAATGATTTCAATTTTATTGCACTGGTATTGTTGAAAGAAGCATCTACAGCTGTGATATGATTTGAATGTTTCTGCTGACTGATAATCTACCCTCAAATAATTTATTCACCTCACAGGGCACTGATATTTCACCTTTAAGAACTCATGACCTTCTGAACAGAGTTGGAACACACTATTCTTAGTTAAGTATCACAAGAAAGGAGAAGCAAAAATCCAATGTACTGATTTCTAATATGAAGCTAGTAGATGATCTAATACATGCCTACAGAAGAGAAAAACTCAAATCAATTCAAGGTGGGGGTGGGGGAACAAGGAAGTAGGGAGAGGAGAGGAAAGAAGGGGATGGGAATTAGTGGAAGCAGGCAAGTGTACAGGTAACAACAATAAAGAAAGACTGTTCCACCTCTTAGGACAAGACAAAACTATAAGAGGGACTTTATCTAACAAATGCAATCAGTGTAACCTGATTCTTTGTACCCTCAAATGAACCAAAAATAATTAAAAAAAATTCATAACCGTGAAATGTTTAGAAAGTCACAATTGAATTAAAGCTGAGGGGGAGAGATGCTTATTGTAGCACCAGTCACAAAGGACGAGATATGATATCAACCTAAATGCCATCAACAGATAAATGGATAAAGAAAACATCTAGGTCTGCTGTCTGCTAGAGACTCTGCTGGCGACCGCCAGGCCTCTCCAGGTCTTTCCCCAGCCAGGAACTCCCCCAACGACCATGCAGGCCTCTGCTTGGCACCCACAGGGCCCCTGCAGGTCCACCTCTGGTGACTAAATCCCCTGGCGGCCGTGCGGCTCTGCACCCGAGCTTGCAGGGCTTCCACAGGCCTACCTTCTGCCAGGAACTCTGCCTGCAACCGCCAGGCCTCTGCAGGGCGGCCCACGGCTAGAAATGCTCCTGGCAACTGCCTGGCCCTATGCCCGTGCTTGCGGGGCTTCTGCAGGTCTGCCATCTGCTAGAGACTCTGCTGGTGACCACCAGGCCTCTGCAGGTCTGCCCCAGCCAGGAACTCCCCAGGCGACCACACAGGCCTCTGCCTGGCACTCGCAGGGCCCCTGCAGGCCTGCCCCTGGCGAGTAAATCCCCCAGTGACCTTGTGGCCCTGTGCCTGAGCTTGCAGGGCTTCCGCAGGCCTGCCTTCTGCCAGTAACTTTGACTGCAGCTGCCAGGCCTCTGCAGTTCCACCCTGGCCAGGAACTCTCCCGGAGATTGTGTGGGCCTCCGCATGGCACCTGCAGGGCCCCTGCAGGTCTGCCCCTGGTCAAGAACAGTACTGGCAACTGCACGGGCCTCCACCTTGCACCCACGGGGCCTCTGCAGGCCAGCCTTCTGCCAGGGACTATGCTGGCAACTTCTAGGCCTATGCAGGCCTGCCCCTACCCAGGAACACCCCCAGCGACAGCCTGCCCTGCATCCCACACTTGCTGGGCTTCTGTAGGTCTGCTTTTTGCCAGGGACTCCACCTGTAACTCCAGGCCCCCAGCCAGGGTTATTCCTGGCAATTTCATGGGCCTCCACCTGGCACCCATGGAGCCTCCACAGGCCAACCTTCTTCCAGGGACCCCACTGGTGACTGCCAGGACTCTCTGCAGGCCCACTGCAGGCCAAATACTTCCTGGACAACCACACAGCCCTGAGCCCACCACTTGAAGGGCCAGACACAATGGTGAAAAATAACCTTGGGGCGGAATCAAGAGGAATCATGCTATGAGACCTGAGACTGTACTATAAATCAATAGTGATCAAAATAGCATGGTACTGGCACAAAAACAGAGAGGTAGATGTTTGGAACAGAATAGAGAACCAAGAGATGAATCCAGCTACTTACCATTACTTGATCTTTGACAAGCCAACTAAAACCATTCAGTGGGGAAAGACTCTCTATTTAACAAATGGTGCTGGGTGAACTGGCTAGCAAACTGTAAGAGGTTGAAACTGAACCCACACCTCTCACCATTAACTAAGATAGACTCTCACTGGATTAAAGACTTAAACTTAAGACATAAAACTATAAAAATTCTAGAAGAAAGTGCAGGGAAAACTCTTGAAGGACCCAGTTTGGGTGAATATTTTATGAGGAGGACTCCCCAGGCAATTGAAGCAGTATCTAAGATACACTACTGGGACCTGATCAAATTAAAAAGCTTCTGTACAGCTAAGAACATAGTAAGTTTAGCAAGCAGACAGACATCAGAATGGGAGAAAATATTTGCAGGTTATGCCTCCAACAAAGGTTTAATAACCAGAATCCACAGAGAACTCAAACGTATTAGAAAGGACAGAACAAGTGATCCCATCTCAGGATGGGCAAAAGATTTAAAGAGAGACTTCTCTAAAGAAGACAGGAGCACAGCCTACAGACACATGAAAAAATGCTCACCATCCTTAATCATCAGAGAAATGCAAATCAAAACTACTTTGATATATCACCTAACTCCAGTAAGATTAGCCCACATAACAAAATCCCCAAACCAGAGATGTTGGCGTGGATGTGGAGAAAAGGGAACACTTCTACACTGCTGGTGGGAATGCACACTAATATGTGCCTTTTGGAAGGATGTTTGGAGAATACTTAGAGATCTAAAAATTGGCCTGCCATTTGATCCTATAATTCCTTTACTAAGTATATACCCAGAAGACCAAAAATCACATTATAACAAAGACATCTGTACCAGAATGTTCATTGCAGCCCAATTCATAGTTGTTAAGTCATGGAAGAAACCTAAGTGCCCATCGATCTATGAATGGATTAGTAAATTGTGGTACATGTATACCATGGAATATTATGTAGCCTTAAAGAAAGATGGAGACCTTACCTCTTTCATGTTTACATGGATGGAGCTGGAACATATTCTTCTTAGCAAAGTATCAAGAATGGAAGAAAAAGTATCCAATGTACTCAGCCCTACTATGAAGCTAATTTATAGCTGTCTTATGAAGGGTATAACCCAACTATAACACAAGAATATGGGGAAAGGGGCAAGGAAGGGAGGAGAGGGGGGAGGTTGGGGCAGAGGGAGGGTAATGGTGGGGCTACACCTATGGTGCACCTTAGAAGGGTACAGGCAAACCTTACTAAATGCAGAATGCAAATGTCTTCATATAATAACTGAGAAAATGCCAGAAAGGCTATGTTAATCAGTTTGATGAAAATAGTTAAGATTGTATATGAAACCAGCACATTGTACCTCTTGAATGCACTATTGTACACAGCTATGATTTAATGATAAAGGTAATAAATAAATAAATGAAATTTAAAAAAAAGAAAACATCTATACACAGTAGAATATTATTCAGCCATAAAATGGATATAATTCTGTCTTTTGCAGCAATGTGGATAGACTGAAGTTCACTACCTTAAGTGAAATAAGCCAAGCACTAAATGTGGAAAGTATAAATATTGGTCTTATGAATATAGACAGTAGATTGGTGGTCATCAGAGGCTGGGAAAGGAGAAGAAGGATATAAAGAAGCTGATTAATAGTTATACATGCATAGTTTAATGGAGAAATATGAGCTAGTGTTAGATCAGTACTGTAATTATAGTTAACAATAATATTTTGTATATTTCAAAACAGCTAGAAGAGAAGAATTGGAATGGTTCTAACATAAAGAAAAGACAATTAGGCTCGGCGCCTGTGGCTCAACAGGCTAAGGCGCCAGCCATGTACACCTGAGCTGGCGGGTTCGAATCCAGCCTGGACCTGCCAAACAACAATGGTGGCTGCAACCAAAAAATGGCCGGGTGTTGTGGGGGGCGCCTGTAGTCCCAGCTACTTGGGAGGCGGAGGCAGGAGACTCGCTTGAGCCCAGGAATTGGAGGTTGCTGTGAGCTGTAATGCCACAGCACTCTACCTAGGGTGACAGCTTGAGGCTCTGTCTCAAAAAAAAAAAAAAAGAAAAGACAATTAATTAAGGTAATGTATATTACAATCAGCATACTGATATGGTCTTTACA
>CAUYON010107168.1:0-20185 GCA_963573935.1 Arctocebus calabarensis
CCACAACGCCCGGCTATTTTTTGTTGCAGTTTGGCTGGGGCCGGGTTTGAACCCACCACCCTTAGTATATGGGGCCAGCCTCCTACTGACTGAGCCACAGGTGCCGCCCATCAACACTGTAATCTTGACAGCAGACAGAATGGCAGGCGCAGAGGGGACACAGGTTCTGCTGTGACTCCCAGAGATGTGTCCCAGGCACAAGACAGGAGGTCATTGAAGGAAAAACTATGTGAGTCCTGTGGGTGGAACCAAGAGCATTAGAAGAAGCTGATTCAGTATTTCTCATCTGAAATATGCCTTCACTGCAAAATGGGGCCGCTCATAGAAGCCGGCTACCTGATGTTCTGCGCACCCATCAGTGGTGACAAACAAACACAGTCTGGGTTCGTGCTCCGTCATTTCTGTTTTCTGGCTACATCCTTTTCTTGGAGTGGGGACTTCCTTGTAGCAGTTTCCTTTTATTCTCTTTTTACTTTATTACTTGAGTAACGCTGGTAATAGTATTTTAAAATATCCTGATTTTTTGCTAAATTGACAAAAAGGAAAGAATTATAAGCAGACGAAAATAAAGTGCAATCAGGAATCCAGAGAGGTAGGCTGGCTCCAACCGTGCCTTCTGCCTTGGGGCCGTACACCCCATGCCGAAGACGTTCATCCTTGGTTTCAATGCTAAGATTACGGAGTCTGTGGGTGTCCCAAGGCAGGAAGGCTGACAACAACACAGAACCGAGGTGGAGAAGACAGGGCTGTGCTCTTGGCACAAAGGAAACATGAAATAAAAGTAAGAACAGAAATAAATGGCAAGACAGCTTGCTTGTCTTTTCTCAGTAGAAGAAAAAAAAAGGCCTGGTCATTAAAAACCATAAACAGGATCTTATGGGGGTTTGTGACCAGAATTCATGAGCAAGTCTCCAAAGTCTCAAACTGAGAACTTATTTTAAAATAAATTGGTCCTTCATGGAAAGTGCCCTCAAATACCTGGTGTAACTAAATACAGTGTTTGGGGGGAAAGCTTAGTTTCAGTCTATGTTTCAAACAATTTCCGCAGGTGAGTTCTCAAAACACGTGCATGTGTGCTAAAATATTCCAGACTACTTAAGGAAGCAGAGAAATAAAAAACAGGGGAAATACACCCTAGAAGCTTCAGATACTGAAAAAATCAGATAAGAATATACAATAGGGCGGCACCTGTGGCTCATCGAGTAGGGCACTGGCCCCATGTACAGAAGGTGGTGGGTTCAAACCCAGCCTTGGCCGAACTGCAAAACAGAAAAATAGCCGAGCGTTCTGATGGGCACCTGTAGTCCCAGCTACAGGAGGCTGAGGCAGGAGAATCGCCTAAGCCAGGAGTTGGAGGTTGCTGTGAGCTGTGTGACGCCACGGCACTCTACCGAGGGCCATAAAGTGAGACTCTGTCTCTAAAAACAAACAAACAAAAAAAAAAAAGAAAGAATATACAATAATAGTATCTAGTTTGTTAAAATGATAAAAAAAATTGTAAATATATACAAATATAAAACCAGAAACTGTAAAAATGGAATAAGCAGGTTTAGAAAAGGACTAACCAGAAATTTTAGAAACAAAGGTATAATAACTGAAGTTTTAAAAATTTCCCCTTATGTTAAAAGCAGCTTACATGCTAGCAAAAGCAGATTTAGTAAACCAGAAGAAATTGTTGAAGAAATTGTTTAGAATGTGCCACAAAGAGATACAGAAAAAGAAAACATAATTGTAACTTAAGAAGAAGTAAAAAACCCTAGTTTCCCCCGAGGGTTTATCATTGTTTTCTACACTAGACTTAAAGTACAAACACCAAGGTTTGGCATTTTCTCGCTTCTCTGCTCTGCCTAGGCACTTTCTACTTGACAATGAAAAAGACAATTATGCTGTAAAGAAAAAAAAAAAAAAAACAGCCAGCATTCTGCATTTAAACCCTTCAAAACAAAAGATGAAAAAATAATCTTTGGCTGTATCTGGTGAGACATCTCCAGTGTGGAATAGTTTTTGTTTTAGATTTTTTTTCATTGTTTAACAAGTCTGTTTGTGTGTAGCTAGGACCATGTTAAAAATGTTTGACAAGATATTAAGAGAAAAAATAATAAAAGATGCCTTTTGGGTATTACTCTTATTTTCTGTTGTCATAATAAGTCTTATGAAAGAGGATGTAAGAAGATTAACTGAGATTCTCTAGTCACTGGGGCTGTCTCTGGTGACTCTTGGTGATTCCGTCATTGTAACCCTGCAATCGAAGTTGCCTTAGCTAGTGTTCTGGACATGGTTAGACAGGGGATTATTTTAATATTTAGAATTAAAAATTGAACATATGCCACTTCGTCTCAGGTTATTCTAGAATGATGTGAGGTGGCATCTAAATTCAATACTTAAAGACTCAAAGTCCAGTGTAACAGAGACCTGAGGAACACACATGAGTAACCTTAAGCTACCAGCGCTTCCAAGACCTCAGGATTTGGGTTAGAATCCGTGTCTTACTGGCTCAGCGCATGTTACCAGCCCAAGTTCACTACGACCCTGTTTCTCATGTGAGGTGAGGACTTAATGAAACAGTAAGAGTGAAGTGCCCAGCACGGTACATACTCGATAACTGAACAATGGTAGGCTGGAATTCTGTGTCAGCCAGGTTCCACATTTCCAAGAACTGCGAGGAGGCCAGAGAACTTAACATATGGGACAGATATAGACTCCATTTTCAAATAATTTGAAAATAATTTTTCATTATCTTCAAATTCCATTTTACCAGAACCTTAAAAATAAGGGCAGCCCCTGGTCATGTTTGGTGTTGAAGATCACAGCAGGAGTCAGCAAACCACAGCCAGTGAACTTGCCGTGGGTTTTTGTAAATAAAGTTTTATTGCAACAAAACCACGTTCATTTATTTATGTATTGCCCAGGCTAATTTTGAGCTCCAAGAGTAAGACTGAGCAGTTGTTTCAGAGACAGTATTGCCCCAAAGCCTAAATTATTTCTATTTGTCCCTTCAAGAAAAGTTTGCTGATATGTGTCTTTCTAACTCCAAGAATAGCATTTTGCTCCTTTCTTACCCCTGAGATCCAACTTAGTCTTCAAGATCAAGCTGGAGGTCCTTCTGGGAAAGCGTGTCGGAACTAAAATCCACACTCTTCCTTCCCCTGACCGTTAGCACACATTCAAAGTTGGCGCTTACACGCGAGGAGAGCAAGCCTGTGCTTTCCGTAATTTCACAAGTCACGGCTCACCCTGAAATAATTATTTAACTCACTGAGGTGAACCAGAGACAGCTTAATGTGACTGAGGCTCACTAGCCCGGGGCTCCAGCCACGCCTCCACCTCTGGCCTCTTGACAGCTAAGAAATCAAAATCACCAGCTGCACAGATAACCAATTCACAGCCGAATGTGCCAGCACACCTTTGGGGAAACCGAGGAGGCTGTTGCTTATGCTGATCTCAAGGATGCGGGGAGGTTTGTCTGCCAGTTTCTGGAGATCAAGTTGCGTCCTGTTTTGTCCTTGGATCTGCCTCTCAACCCTCAACTACTCCTGGAGGGGAAGAATCTTCCTGTCTTTGGGGTAAATCAGATATCTCTTCCTCCCACTCACATCCCTTTCCCCTCAAAAAGGGCTAAAGAGGAAATTTCATGGGGGGCCATAGGACGGCTTGAGAGGCCTAGAGCAATTTTGCTATAGTTTGCTATTATGGAGCAGGACCTTTACCATATGTCTAACCCGTGATGAAATTATTTTAATTTTTTCATGTTGTATTCCCAGTTTTTTTGTGTGTTTGTTTGTGGGAAAATCACATACAAAAGTTACCAGTATCTGCTGGGACTCTTATACACCTCCCAGGAGGTCTCAGCCCTGCGGAGAGCAGGTGAGCTCTGCAGATCTGACCCACACATGGTGCAGCTGGATCAGGGCCCTGGAGGTGGGCCGCAAGGACATCCTGGCAACAAGCACATGAAAGGGAACGCTAACTACTTGAATGAAATGAAGTACATCAAATTTTTAAAGTAATAAAATGCTTCCGTGACCCAGTTCATGAGGTCATTGACCTCATTGGATCTGAATATATTTGAGACAGCTAAGTAGCTAAATCATGGTAACTTGGGCTGCCCGGTTCAGTCGTTATAACAAGCCAGAGGGGTGTGGATTTCAGTGTCAAACAAAAAGGTTAGAAGTTTAGAAGCAAAGCCCCACTACATATCTCCCAGGATCATGAGGAAACCATCCAATATCTCTGAACTTGAGTTTTCGTACCTTGAAAATGTCAGCTCTTGGCCGGGCGAGTGGCTCTGTAATCCCAGCACTTCCGGAGGCTGAGGCAGGAGGATCGCTTGAGTTCAGGAGCTCAAGACCAGCCTGAGCAAGAGTTGAGACCCCATCTCTACTAAAGGTAGATAAACTAGCTGAGTGTTGTGGCAGGTGCCTGTAGACCCAGGTACTTGGGAGGCTAAGGTAAGAGATCACTTGACCCCAAGAGTTTGAGGTTACTGTGAGCTGTGATGCCACAGCACTCTAGACTGGGCAACAGAGTGAGACTTTGTCTCAAAAAAAAAAAGTTATCTCTTGAATCCTTTTTCACTCTTCCATTATTGCAGAAAGTTGACTTAAGACTAGAAAGAGTCATTACTTTTTTTCATTACCATTATGATTATTATTTAACATTATTCTAAAGTGACAATGTTTATGATAGGACAAAATCCTTGCAACGATTTTCATATATGGTACATTTTTAAATGATCATAACTTTTAGAAACACCTAAAATAGCATTAAATATCTAACTCCAAAAAGGTAATCCTGTTTTCAGAATATGAAAAACTTTAAGCATCTTTAAATTGTATCAAGCGTCTTTGCATAAGAATGCTACATTATTTGCTTCAAATAATTGTTTATCTTTGAAATGTCAAGTTTAATGTGTCAAGGGAACTAAAACTTTACCAGATCAGAAAAGGGATGAGATTTAAATGAGCTAAAAATAAAGCTGCTTTTAGGACTCTGTTCTGCAATCAACAGTGAGCAAATAACAATAACTGCAATACACACTTGTACATCTATTTTAAATCTAAACTGCTAACCTATGACAGAATCTGTCAACACTAGCCTTATGTGCATGTTTCATATCTACTCTGGACATTTATTTGTTACCCAAACACAGTCACAAGTCTATGATAATACATGCATTTTTATCTCAGAAGTAGGATCAGCTTTGAGAAATACTCTGTTTCCAGACACGCTGCCTTCAGATCCAAGAAAACACTGTGGGAAATGAAATGAATGAATGGTTTCACTTTATAGCAGCCCAGAAAACTGATACCTGAGCCTAATATTTTTCAAAGAATATTATAACCCCAAATGGGCTGTATTGTCCAGAAAATATACTTTATTCATGCTTCATAGAATAAATAATTACAAAGAAAAAGGTACAAAATAAAGGTAGAGAAAGTACTTTGCAACTGAATTAAGTTATCAACATAATCCACACCCCTTATTTTGCATTAATTTGTATTATTGAATTAAAAGAAGGCAATTTTTTTTTTTTTAATAGAGTCTTGCTTGGTCATCCTCAGTAGAGTGCCATGGCATCACAGCAACCTCAAACTCTTGGGTTTAAATAATTCTCTTGCCTCAGCCTCCCAAGTAGCTGAGACTACAGGTGCCCACCAGCACACCCGGCTATTTTTTGTTGCAGTTGTCATTGTTGTTTAGCTGGCCCAGGCTGGGTTCAAACCTCCGGACTTGCTGTATGTGGCTGGTGCTATAATCACTGTGCTACGGATGCCAAGTCTAAAAGAAGGCAATTTAATAGCAATATGTGATAAAATAAAAGAACGCGGAGTTCAAGGATATAAGAACAGTAGTTTTTTGATTACAAAGAATTTTAAATGCATTGAATCATTCAGTTCCCTTATGTTCCTGCCATCTTTTTTCTTATCTCTACTAGTTCGAGCAATTCTACTTTTTGCTTGGACAACAAAGAAGTTTCTAAATTTTAGAAGTTTTTCAGGACACTATAATCACTACCTAACATTTGAGCTAAAAACTCTAAATATTTGGAGGTCTTTCTGGAGTGAAAAGAAGGTAGTCTAAGCTTAGAGAAGCCTTTCTGTTGCTAAAATGCAGAAACAGGAAACAGGTTGGAGAAATAAATTCAAGTGTGAAGAAAAGTGCTACGCTTACAACTTATGATTGTTGCATAGTAAACTCTGAGTAAGGTTTGTGGGGAGAATTAATTAGATTCTTTTCAGGTTTATTACTTTCCCCACCAGCAATTGGATTGCATATATCATATTGTCAGTAACCTCCTATATAATACTATATGTGATACTCTCTCTGTATACGCTCTTTGTCAGGGAAGGAGAATATGAAGGCAAATGAACTTAGCAGACAAGGGTATTACTGACCATACCTACTGATCACCTCATGGTATTGCACCAAATTCTTATTTTCTATGTTTCTAATATATGAATAACAAAAGTCGACCCTGTGTTTACCTTCCCTGGACAAGGACTCACAAACTGCTCATGTACTTCTTTAAAAACTCAAAGTTATTTACTCTTTTTCTTTTATTTATTTATTTTTTTATTGATTCATAGCTGTGTACATTAGTTCAGTCATGGGGTACAGTGTGGGGGCTTCACATGCAATCTGAGATATTTTTATCAACCTGATTGACGTAACATTCATGAGATTTTCTCGTTTACTATGTGAAAAATTTTTGATCTGTATTTAGAAGTTTTCTCCTGACCCTTTGAATATGTACCACACATGTGATCTCACCCTTTGTCCCATCTCCCCCCACCCTCTCCCTCCCCTTCCCTCCCTCTCCCCTTTCCCCATCTTCCTGTGCAATAAATGGGTTGTAGCTGGAAGAAAAAGTATCCAATGTATACATTCCTAATATGAGACAAATTCTTTTACACATAATCTTAATAGGTAGTCATTTCCCAGAGAAAAATTAGAACTTTTCTATGATAAAGACAAATAAAAAGAAACAATAAATGTTCTGGTTTTCTGCAACTTACAAATACAAATACGCTCTTAAAGACCAAGAAGCAAGATACCAAGTGTTATGGGATGAATTATATTTCCCTCACATTCATTTGTTAAAATCCTAACCCTCCGTACCTCTTACTATGACTATACGGGCAATGGGATCATTAAAGAGGCAATTAAGGTTAGATGAGATCAGGAAGGTAGGCCATAATCCATTATGACTCGTGTCCTTATCAAAAAAAGAGATTACGACATAGACAAGCACAGACAAAAGACCATGTGAACAAATAGGGAGAAAATTACTATCTACAAACCAAGAAAAAAAGCCTCAAAAGAAATACACCTTACTGACACCTTAGACTTCTAGCCTAAAGAAGTATAAAAAAATAAATGTCTGTTGTTTATGCTGCTCAATTGGTGGTATTTTCTTATGGCAGCCCTAACAAACTAGTATATAGAACTTATGACAGAATAATACATTTAAAAGAGTGGGAAACCTCAGATTCTCTGCCTCTACAGAAGAAGGTTTGAAAGTCACTCATTCAGGCAGGAACTGCAATTATGAAACAAAGGGGAGTAAGCACCCTGGAGAAGGAATCCAGGATGCAGAGACCAGAGCTAGAAGAACACATGGAAGGTCATCCCTCTAAAGAGATAGGGAACAGAAGGTGACCTCCCTAGCTTCACCTTCACCCCCACCAACACACATATGCGTTTCAAGGCCAGCAAAGAACAAGTTCAATCAAGAAAGTCCACTGCAGATTTTATTTACTGTTTTATTATGATCTTACAAGGAAGACTTTTGAGTAAAAGTTCCAAACTATTAATCTAGAAGAGGAAAAAATAGACACCATCTAGGCAGATGAACTGTGTACCAAGAAAGACCTGGAAGGAAGTGGAAAATTCATTTGAACACTGGCAAGAATAATACTTAAGGAAAGGCAAGTTTGACAGAGCAGCTAAGTAGACATAAGAGAAAAGTTCTGGAGGTTGAGCTGCAGGTCAAATATGGAACATTTAATGGACTTCCTGGGAGAAGGCCTGTTTGAGAAATAAAATCTCTAGACATCTTAAGATATTCAATTTTAAAAAGGCAGAAACAGTTAAAATTTGAATGAGAACTCTAAATTTCTCTGCAAATAAAAAGTCACTTTGTTGAATTGGAGATACGAAAACACAATCTATTTTTCTTCACAACTAATAAATCACAACAGACATATTTTAAGGTGTTTTTTAATGACATTCTATTCTGAAACATTCAGACAAAGTTACAACTTCACTGACTGATTTCTCAAATATTTTTTTCAAGTTGATCAGAACGAGTGCTATACTATACTTTCATACTCCAAAAATTTAACCAGTTCTTTAATTTTACCATTTGATGGAAAGCAGGGGGGAAATGAAAATGGAAGTGGTTAATAGAATAGTAAAAACAAAATATGAGTTTTTACAAAAACTGAATTCAATTTTTATAAAAAATGAATTCATTAATTCATTATTTTTCATTTAACTAAGAATATTTTCTGTATCATGTATTTTGTGCCAGGCACCAGAGTAGCCACCAGGCACCATCACAAACAAGACAAGCAGTTCACTGCCTTCCTCATTCTTCTTGCTTCCCAGGGAGGCAGAGGTGTATAAACAATTATTTAAGAAAACTAAAGCAAAGTTGAGCAGATACAAAAAGAAGACTCAATTTCCAGAAAAAAAAGTCAGGTGGGAAGGAAAGAAAAAAAAATCTCCAAACAAGCTGAATATTATTTTAAATAATAAAAAAAAGCAATCCGTCTACCAAGCCTCCTTAAGCTGGAGTTCTGTTTTTAGTCATCATCACAAACTTCTGAAAATAGAAGTTTGTCTTAGATTTAACAAGCATTCTCCTCCTCAGTTCATTTCCAAATTTGATATACCACCATGCCCCACATAACCATGTTTTGGTCAACAATGAATTGCATATATGGCAGTGGTCCAATAGATTGTAATAATGGTGTTTTTACTATACTTTTTCTAAATTTAGTTAGTTTAGATACTCAGACACCATTGTGTTATACTGCCTGCAAGATTCAGGTCAGTAGCATGCTGTACAAGTTTATAACCTCAGAGCCTATGTGCATAGCAGGCTGCACAATGGAGGTGTGTGTAAATACACTCTATGATGTTTGTGCAATGACAAAATAATGATGCATTTCTCAAAATAGATTCCCTTCATTGAGCAACACATGACTGTGTATCTGAACATAGGTCTTGATCTTCCACATTTTGCTGGAAAATGAAGAAATTGAAACCATTACAAAGTGGAAAAACTCAAAAGCTGTGCTCTGAGAAGGAAGGAAGGATCAAAGTTAGCATTTCCAGGCAGCCATTCTACTCAAGTGGCTTACAAACAACAAAAGTTTACCTCTCTGCTTCACAGACTGCCCCAGGCTGAGAATGATGGTGCCAGCAGATTTGGTGTCTGGTGAGGGCCCACTTTCCTGGTTCATAGATGGCCGTCTGTCCACTGTGCCCTCACATGATGAAACAGGTGTGGGACTCTCCAGGCTCTAATCCCATTCATGAAGGGCCCATTCTCATGGCCCCACCCTCTATGCTATCAGATTGGAGGTCAGGATTTCAACACTTGGTTTTGTGGACAACATGAACATTCGGTCAATAGTAGAATCCAACTTATTAGTCTTGAGTCAAGCGGCTCAAAGAGATCCTCTCTTCTTCCTCTTAGGAAAACACATTGGATCAGTTAGGACTCTTAGCCACAGCCATAGAAGCAGACTCTAAGTGAAAAACCACCACAGATGCACTTTGTTAGTTTAAGGGTATAGAACAGTTCATAGAGTTCTTTATTCCAGGTAACTTTCATGGAAAAAAACATCCACAATCACACTGCACAACTGGTCTGTTGAAGAAACTGCTGCTGCCACTATCAAGCATGAAACAGCAGAGATCACTACTCGTGATCCAGGAACTTAATGTTCCTATGACCACTTTCATCATCAACACTATTGCTCTTCTGCGGGCAAGAGTCAAATCTCACATCCTCTGCCACTCCTAGTGCCACCAGAGAGAGTTGCCCACCCATTCCCTTCTGGGTCACTAGCTCTAGAGACTGAGCCTGTTGCAAGCGTCGCTGAGTGGGACAGACTGGGTGGTATGCCTGCTTTGCTATCCCTGCAACATTGCGTGAACTACACTCTGTGGGGATGGTCTTAATATTTGTGTTATGAATCTTTTTTGTCTTTCAACTTTTCTATGTCCTTAGATTTAGTTATATTTTTTATAAGTAGATCAATTGTATTTTTTTAAAAAGCTGACAAATGTTATCTCTAATAAGGAGAGTTAGTTCACATGTATATATTATAGTGACTGACATATGTAGATCTGTTTCTACAATATTATTTTGTGCTTTTATTCAAACTTTTTCAGGATTTTTTCAACTCTTTTATTGAATTATTTTCAATTAAATGAGATTTTTATATTCCTATTTTTCCTCTCTAGCTTGGAAGCCACACTCTGTATTTCTACCATTTTCAGCTTTTCCCCACAATTTAATATGAATATTCATTCAACAATATATGGACTTTAAGAATCCTTGAGTTGTGTACATACTTTTTTCAATGTCAAAATCACCCTTTTCTAAATCTTGGAATTAAAATCCAAAAGATTAAACATTAGTGTTACTGAAAGAGCAAGAGTAACTCCATTTTGTAACAAACTGCCCACTTTCAGTCTATCAAGGCCAAGCAGGGTGTTCACCCCGTCTGCAAGATAGCAGCCACCTGCTTTTGGTCTATCAAGGCCAAGC
This sequence comes from Arctocebus calabarensis, assembly GCA_963573935.1. NCBI lineage: Eukaryota > Metazoa > Chordata > Mammalia > Primates > Lorisidae > Arctocebus > Arctocebus calabarensis. The sequence continues at coordinate 10,787 of CAUYON010107168.1, forward strand.
AGATAGCAAGATAGCAGGCCGAGCCGAAAAACAACTGTCTGATACAAGCCCAACTAATAAGTGTAAAAAGTATCTAAAGTAGCCAATCATACTCACCACAGCCTGGAAATCCCCTACCCCACTAGTAACCACAATAAAATCCCCAGCAACTTAGGGGTGGGGGTTCTCAGCACACTCCCACTGCAACAGGTAAACTGAGGGCCCAGGCTTGACCTTGAATAAAGGCTCTTTTGCTTTTGCATCGAGTTTGTCTCCCTGGTGGTCTTTGGGGATTACGTGATCTGGGCACAACATTTGGGGGTTTGTCCGGGATCCCCAAGACCCCCGAGGACCTGACTCGAAGGGCTGGTAAGTGTCTATTCATTGTGCCTTGTGTCGGATGTCAAGCGTTTCCTGTCAATTTGTCTTTGTATTTTAGGTAATGGGCCCAGGCCTTGGTCAGACTGGAGTGCCTTGATGTAAAAGCCCTAAATCTGGAGAGCTGGCAGGAGGTCAAGGCGGACGTGCTGGGGGCCAGCCAGCCAGGGGTAGCAAAAGATGTTCCAGCCCCTCTGGTAAGGGATTCGACCCCTCCAGATTGGGATGTGGAATCCCCAAGAAGAGTGGACTCAATCCCTCTGGTATGTTTAGGCAGACGTAGCAGGTTGCTCCCACGAAATGGTATGAGGCCATCGTCCTACTTTCAGCTTTTCCTTCAGACGTGGAATCCTGGAGGGCTGATTTTTTGTGTGAGCTGTGGATTGTGTGTCCTTGCTGTGTTGATTTGGCTATCTGTGATGGGGAGACTTTGACGAATAATATAGGACAGACTCAGACAACCCCCCTAACTCTCTTTCTAGACCACTTCCAGTATTTCAAAGACAGGGCCCCAAATCTAGGCCTTGTGGTCAAGAGAAACAAGCTAACCCTTTTTTGCAAGAACAAGTTGCCAACCTTCAAGTCCCAGAAGGGACTTTCCACCTCCCAATTATTTTTCAGGTTAAGGATATTATGTACCGACTATGGCCTGGCCACCTTGACCAGGTCCCATACATAACCACCTGGCAGGACCTAGTAGAAGACCCTACTGCCTGGCTGAAAACTATCATGCCACTGGGACAGGGTAAGTCAGATGCTAGTCTCACAGTATGCGAGAAGGAACTCCTCAACCCCCCTGTGCCACTTTACCCTGTTTTACAGGATAACATGGACCAGGAGACCCTCTACCCCACTCCAAACCACCCTCCTGCCAGGCCACCGCAGGTGGAACAGCCCCACCCTGGGGAAGTGGAGACTGCTGGAGGAGTGGCGAGCAGCCCACCCTACACCAGACAAAGAGCTCAACAGTAGCAGCTGTCACAGAGTAGACAAGTCGGTGACTCCATGGCCTTGCGCCTCTGGGCTACAGCCCCTCACAATGAAGATTGGGATCAGCCCCTCTATTACTGGCCATTTGCCACTAGTGACTTGTATACTTGGAAAATGCAAAACCCCAAATTCTCAGAGAAACCCACTGCCCTTATTGACCTCCTAGATTCTATCCTCTACCTACCAGCCTACTTGGGATAACTGTTAGCAGCTGCTACTAGTATTGTTTACCACTGAAGAAAAGGAGAGGATCCAGACAGAGGCCTGAAAGTCCATTCCCGGCAAGGATGGGAATCCTACCACAAATCCAGCTTTAATAGATAGAGCATTCCCATTGACTCGCCGAAATCAGGACTTCAACACCCCTGAAGGTACAGAGAGGCTCCAGGACTACCACCAGACTCTAATGGGAGGGATCCGGAAGGTGGTTCAGAAGCCAACCAATTTGGCCAAGGTAGTGAATGTCCAGCAAGAGAAAACTGAATCCCCAGCGGTCTTCTTACAGTGGATCATGGAGGCGTTTTATACGCCCATAGATCTGGAGGTGGAGGAAAATAAAGCCGCCAATAATGGCTTTTTTAAATCAATCAGCTCCTGATATTAAAAGAAAACTCCAGAGAATAGATAGATTAGCTGAAAAATCTCTACAAGACCTGCCTGCAGTGACCGAAATATTCTATAACAATAGAGAAACCTCAGAAGAGAAACTCGCACTCATCAAAAACAGACCCAGGACCTCGCCGAAATCCTACTCACCTCTACAGCAGATTCCCCTGAGGGGAGGGAGCACCGACTGAGAAAACTGGCTGCTGGAGGAGGTAAGGAGCCACCCTAGGGAGATCGCCCAAAGGTGCATAAGGACCAGTGTGCCTATTATAAGGAATCTGGACATTGGACTAGAGAGGTGCCCTAAAAGGTGAGGTGAGGATCCCCCTCCCCACCACACAACCCATGTTTTAGAATTGGGAGAATTAAGTCATTAGAGAGTCAGGGTTCAGAGCCCCTCCCTAAACCCAGGATAACCCTCAGAGTGGAGGGGACTCCAATCAACTGTCTAGTAGACACAGGTGCCCAACACTCAGTCCTAATCCAGGATCAGGGCAAAATGGCAGCTAAGAAATCTTGGGTGCAAGGGGCTACTGGTATCAAGCAATATTCATGGACTACTCAAAGAACTGTAGACTTGGGCATGGGCCAGGTATCCCATGCCTTCATGGTTATTCCAGACTGTCCATACCCCTTGCTACGCAGAGACTTGCTGACCAAAATAGGGGCACAGTTCTCATTTGAAAGAGAGGGGGGCTCAAGTCATGGACAGTCAAGGGCATCCTATCCAGGTGCTGACTATCCATCTAGAAGATGAGTATAGCCTCCACCAGTGACCTCATCAGTCCACTTCATAAATATCTGCCTGGCTATGCTTGTACCATCCACAAGGGCAGAAACAAGAAGGATAGTTCTGCTGTTGCGGTGGAACTCAAGCCCGGGGTGGAACCCATATGAGTAAAACAATACCCTATCGCCCCAGAAGCAAAACAAGGCATCCTCCCACACAGCAGATGCCTCCTTGAGGCCAGCATTTTAATTCCTTGCCAGTCAACATGGAATACTCCTTGATTACCAGTTAAAAAGCCTCTCATCAATGACTATCGCCCAGTGCAGTATCTACAGGAAGTCAATAAGCAAATAATTGACATCCACCCAACTGTCCCCAACCCATATATGCTCTTGAGCTCCTTAGATCCCTCCCAAATGTGGTATACTGTACTAGACCTGAAAGATGACTTCTTCAGCATACTGCTGGCACTGTGGAGTCAAGCCATGTTTGCCTTCAAGTAGAGTGACCCAGAAAGGGGCATCAGTGGACAGCTGACATGGACCCGCTTGCCACATGGGTTCAAAAACTCACCAACCATTTTCGATGAACCATTGCACAAAGACCTAGGTGAGTACCGTATGCAGTACCTTCTCCAATACGTGGATGACATCCTGATTGCAGCCAGCAATGAGCTAAGCTGCAGATGGGGAACAGAGGATCTGCTCCCCACCTTGGGGGATCTCGGATACCAAGCATCAGCCAAGAAGGCCCAGATCTGCCAACAAACTGTAAGTTACCTGGGCTATATCCTCAAAAATGGACAGAGATGGCTGTCAGAAGCCAGGAAAGAACCAGTGTTAAAGATTTCTACTCCCACATCATCAAAGCAAGTTAGAAAATTCCTGGGGACAGCTGGGTTTTGCTGACTATGGATCCCTGGATTCACTGAAATAGCTAAACCTTTGTATGAGGTCACCAAAGAAACTCTGCCCTTCCTCTGGACAGAAGACAGGGTGCAAGATTTTCAGAAATTAAAAACTGCTCTCCAGTCAGCCCCCGCACTGGGACTCCCAGATATAACTAAGCCCTTCTGTCTCTATGTAGACGAGCATAAGAGAGTGGCCAAGGAAGTGCTAATTCAGACTTTGGGGCCATGGAACAGACCAGTAGCATACCTGTCCAAGAAAGTAGACCCAGTAGCGGCTGGGTGGCCCCCTTGCCTACGCTTCATAGCCACCACCGCCTTGTTAGTTAAAGATGCAATTCTTACCTTAGGGCAAGAATTATTGGTAACTACCCCTGGGTCATCGAGGGGATCCTAAAACAGCCCCCAGATTGGTGGATAAGCAACGCTCAGCTGGCCCATTACCAAGGGTTATTGCTCAAGGCCTCAGTTCCAACCCAGCAGTGCCCTCAACTCGCTACTCTGCTACTGAACTTAGACACAAACAAGCCTCTCCATGACTGCACAGAGATACTCGCTCAAATCTATAGCACCCGGCAGGACCTAACCGACCAGCCACTACCAGATGCTGAGGAAACCTGGTATACAGACAGCAGCAGTTTTATCAAAGATGGACATAGGTACGTGGGGGCTGCAGTAGTCTCAGAGTCCAAAACCATCTGGGTGACCTCCCTTCCAAAGGGAACTTCAGCTCAGGTGGCAGCCCTAGCCAAGGCTCTAGTGCTAGGCAAGGACAAAAAATAAACATTTACACAGATAGTCAATACGTTTTCACCACTGGACATGTGCATAGGGTACTTTACCAAGAACGAGGTTTACTAACAGCAGAAGGCAAGACTATCGAGAACAAGCAGGAGATCCTGGATCTCCTGGCCACCATCTGGTTACCAAAAAAACTGGCCATCATCCACTGCCCAGACCATCAGAAGCCAGACACCCTGGTAGCCCATGGGAACACAGAGCAGATCAGGAGACAAAGAACGCTCTGCCCTTGCAGCGGAGCCAGTCCTACCTGTACAGCTACTGGACCCAGGACCCCCAACATTACCAAAGGAACTACTCTACTCTGAAGAAGACCTGAAATGAATAAGCAAAATACCACAAGTCCATTGTCCAGATGGGCCCTGGTGGAAAACTGCCAATGGGAAGATAATACTATGAGCCACTGTGGCCAACCGAGTACTGCAGTGAATGCGCCAAGCTACCCATATGGGCACTCACAAAATGAAGGACCTCATCAGGCAGCCCAAGATAAAAATCGAACAAATGGACACAAAAGTAGAAGAAGTAGTGGCTGCATGCACAGCCTGTTGGCTCACCAATGCAAGAGCCTGCTATCATAGCCAGGACACCCAATTATGGGGCACAAAACTAGGTGTGTACTGGGAAGTAGATTTCCCTGAAGTCAAACCTGGTAAATATGGCTATAAGTACCTCTTAGTTTTTGTAGATACTTTCTCTGGATGAGTTGAAGCCTTCCCAACCAAACATGAGACAGCCCAGATAGTAACCAAGAAGATATTAGAAGACATCCTTCTCAGGTATGGCTTCCCCACCCTAATAGGCAGACAATGGACCAGCTTTTGTCTCACAGGTAACTCAAGGAGTAGCTACAGCAATGGGGACAGATTGGAAATTACATTGTTCATACCACCCCCAGAGTTCAGGTCAAGTTGAAAGAATGAATAGAACAGTAAAGGAGACCCTAACTAAATTAACTATGGAGACTGGCAGGGACTGGGTATCTCTCCTTCCCTATGCCCTTTATAGAATTAGAAACTCACCTTATACTTTAGGACTTACCCCTTATGAAATCATATATGGTACTCCTTCCCCCATCACCCCTAGCTTGCAGTCTAAAATGATAGCAGAGTTAGAAGACCAGGACTCACTCCTTTCTTTGGAATATCTCCAGCGGGCCCATTCAGATGTCTTGCCCCACCTCAAAGCTGTCTACAAGAGCAATCTGGTTCCAGAACCCCATAAGTACCGGCTTGGGGATTGGGTATATGTTAAAAGACACCGCAGAGACCCTGGAGCCTTGGTGGAAAGGACCCTACATTGTAGTCCTGGCAACACCCACAGCACTCAAAGTAGACAGCCATTGCCTCCTGGGTTCATCACACCCACGTCAAGCTTGCAGACCCCTTTGCTATCCAAGAAGACTTCATCTCACAATGGAAGATCCAAAGAAACACAAACAACCCACTAAAGCTCAAGATGTGCAAGAAGCAGCTGCCCCAGGACTGACTCTGGTACCATTCCTCGCCCTAACGCTCTTAGCTTCAGTCATCTCCCCAAGCAGTTGCTACTCAAATCTCCATAGACTCTTTAACTATACTTGTCTCATTATAAGCGCCACTTCAGGAGAAGTAATTAATAGCATTTCTCAAGTGACCCCAAAGGCACCTTGTTCCCAGACTTACAGTTTGACCTCTGCCTATTAGCAGCTGGAACCTGGGAAGTAAGTGATCAAGCAGTGAGAGCAGCTTGGATTCCCAGCTGCTCACAACCTTCCCAGAGACAGGCATTAAGAAATACTTATTTCGGAAGCTGCTGAAGTGCACAAACCTAAGAGGAGGCACCTTTCACCCAACTTCAACATTAGTAGAGTGATCCTGCTGCAGCCTAACTTTGGACAGTCATCTCCCCATCTCTGTGGCCTTCCAGAGGGAGCCATACCTCACCCTATAGGGATTCCAGTACTGCAGAACAGCAGCAACAAAGGTGCAGTGGCCAAGGGAGAAATTCTTTTGCTGTCTAGGTATCCTCAGGTTTGGACCGAGCTCAGGTGGAACTTTCTCCAGCTGCCACTGAGCACCTGAGGCAGACAGACCCCAGCCTCCCCTGCTGGATGGTGGCAGACGGTGGTAACCACGAGAAGGAGGCAATGACCTCATTTTGACTCCAGCAGGCGCGTTTGCCCATTTGCTTTTTGGGCAGAACAGGGACACAGAGACTGGGTTAACAAAGTCTGCCAGCCAGACTACCAGAGACTGGGGTGACCAAAATCCAGTGGTGAAGGACGACCAAGGTGAGGTAAGAGGCACCAATCCCCTGGTTCTAAACCTCCTACTGGACAGGCATTTCTGACTCCTTGGAGCTCTGAAGACACTCAAATCACACTCGAGCTGCCAATAGCCCCTAACATCTAGTTGCTAGAACCTTCTTGAACTTTCCAGGTAGAGAGTGGGGGGTGTCGGGGACAATTGGTCTGAAACTCTTGAACTGTACAAATTATCCAAGGACCCTCCAAGGTGGGCCCCAGGTTTTTCTGAAGTGGGAAGGTTTGATTGTCCTCTTCCAGATACTACTGGTGGGGAAAGGAATGTCCTAGGTGCTTGTATTTCACTGAACCTGAGACTGCACTCCAGGGTTACAGAATCACTAGGATTTGACAGAGATCAGCTGGATACAAGACAGAGCCACCTACCCCCACTACACTAAGTAGGCCTGTACAGTCACAGACTGTAGTACTGTACAGATACTTTGCAAAATTGTAGAGGAAAATCTGCAGTCATCAGTCCCAGTTCCTCGGTGGAGGGCTGGTCAACCACAACTGTAGAAGTTTCCAGTCCAATTTCATGCTCATCTAGCTAAAAACTGAAAAACAATCATGGGGCGGAATCAGTAGAAAAACCCTGGCAACAAGAATAAACAGAACAGTGCAACTCCTCCAAAGAATCACAAACCATTCAATCCAGACGATCCCATTGACAAACAGATATGGAGATGTCTGAAATTGAATTTAGAATCTGGATTGCAAACAAGATCAAAAAAATGGAAACAAAGATGGAGGTAGAAATAGCAGGATTAATTCAGAAGATGTCTCAAGAATTCATCCAATTCAAACACAAAATAACCAAAGATTTTGACACACTGAGACAAGAAGTTGCAGCCCTCAAAGATCTGAGAAATACAGTGGAAGCCCTCAGTAGCAGAATAGAGCAAGCAAAAGAAAGGATTTCTGACACTGAAGACAGAGACTTCGAATGCTCCCAAACACTCAAAGAGGTAGAGAAATGGAAGGCAAAAATGGATCATTCTATCAGAGAGCTCTGTCATAACTCAAAGAAACCCAATATTCATCTTATAGGGATACCTGAAAGCGATGAACTGGCTTCACAAGACACAGAGTCCCTTCTTCTTGGGATTATGAAAGAGAATTTTCCAGACATACCTAGAGACTCTGAAATTCAGATAGCAGACAGTTTCAGAACCCCAGCATGACTCAACCTGAATAAGACATCCCCCAGGCACATCATAGTTAACTTCACTAAAGTTAACATGAAGGAGAAGATTCTAAAGGCAGCCAGATGCAAGAAATCCATTACTTACAAGGGGAAAAATATTAGAATAACTACAGATCTCTCTGCTCAAACCTTTCAAGCTAGAAGGGAGTGGGCATCAACCTTTAACCTCCTAAAAGAAAATAACTTTCAACCCAATATCCTTTATCCAGCCAAACTGAGTTTCATTATGATGGAGAAATTAAATACTTTAACAACATCCATATGTTGAAGAAATTTGCCATAACTAAACCAGCTCTCCAGGATATTCTCAGACCTATCCTCCATAACAACCAGCACAAACCTCCACCATAAAAGTAAACTCAAGCAGAAACTTTCAACCACATACTAAATTCTACAATGGTGAAAGGACCCAAAATACCCACTCCACACCCGAGTGGATTATCATTATTTTCTATTAACGTGAATGGTTTAAATTGTCCTCTAAAGAGACACAGGTTGGATGACTGGATACAAAAACTAAAGCCAGATATCTTCTGCATACAAGAACTCACCTTACCTTAAAAGATAAATATAGACTCAAGGTGAAGGGATGGTCATATATATTCCAGGCAAATGGAAAACAGAAAAAAGCAGGTGTTGCAATCTTATTCACAGACACAATAGGCTTTAAACAAACCAAAGTGAGTAAAGATAAGAATGGACATTTTATATTCATTAAAGGTAATCCTCAAAATGATGAGTTTTCAATTATTAATATTTATGCACCCAACCAGAATGTGTCTCAATTTATAAGAGAAACTTTAACAGACATGAGCAATTTGATCTCCCCAGCACCATAGTAGTCGGAGACTTCAACACTCCTCTAACAGTGTTGGACAGATGCTCCAAAAAGAAGCTAAGCAAAGAAATTATAGATTTAAACTTAACCATCCAACATTTGGACTTAACAGACATCTACAGAACATTTCATCCCAACAAAACTGAATACACATTCTTCTCATCAGCCCATGGATCATACTCCAAAATCGATCACATCTTAGGTCACAAGTCTAACCTCAGCAAATTTAAAAAAAAAATAGAAATTATCCCTTGCATCTTCTCAGACCATCATGGAATAAAAGTTGAAGTCAATAACAACAAGAATCTGAATACTCAAACAAAAACATGGAAGCTTAACAACCTCAGGCTGAAGGATACATGGGTCATTGATGAGATTAAGCCAGAATTTTCCAAATGTTTGGAACAAAATGACATTGAAGACACAAATCATCAGAACCCATGGGATACTGATAAGGCAGTCATCAGAGGGAAAATTATAGCACTGCAAGCATTCGTCAAGAAAACAGAAAGAGAGGAAGTTAACAACTTAATGGAACATCTTAAACAACTGGAAAAGGAAGAACATTCCAATCCCAAACCCAGCAGAAGAAAAGAGATAACCAAAATTAGAGCAGAATTAAATGAAATTGAAAATAAAAGAATTATACAACAGATCAATAAATCTAAAAGTTGGTTTT
>CAUYON010107177.1:0-14930 GCA_963573935.1 Arctocebus calabarensis
CGCGCACCCCCCTCGTCGCCTCAGTGGCGCCCCTCTGCACACACGTTTGTTACTCGCCGTAGTAATTGTAAGCCTCCCCCCCCCCCCGACATAAACCTCCACTAAAGAAATAGAAAAACCCTTAGCCAGGCATTGTGAAGAAACCTGTAGTCCTGGTTATTTGGGAGGCTGAGACAGAAAAAATCACTTGAAACCAGTAGCTTGAGGTTGCTCTGTGCAAAGCTGATGCCACAGCATTCTAGCATGAGGCAAGAGAGTGAGACTCTGTGTTTGTAAGAAAATTGGAATTGGAGGTTGCTGTGAGCTGTGATGCCATGGCACTCTACCCAGGGTAACAGCTTAAGGCTCTGTCTCAAAAAAAAAGAACAGAGGTTCCCTTATATAAGAACAAGAGAAAGAAAGTCAGGCTTCTCAGAAAACAATTCCAATGAAGCTGAGCTTCCCTAATCACATAGCATTATGTGGTTTCCTCCTTCAACTTTGGACCTCTGACCAGTGTTATCTGCTTCATTCCCTCCAACCTACCTGGGTTCTTGACTACTGTCTGGTGTGTCTTCACCTTCCAGGGTTCTTTGTTTTGCTCCAGGCAGGTAATGAGGTCTGGCTTAGAGACAGAAAGCCCTGTTTTATTAGAAAAAATGACATGACTCTTGTTGGGCATCTCCACTGGCAATCTATCACCTTGCTAAAGTAGAGAAAAAACATTTTAGAAGATTTCAAAATAATAATACCCAAATAGACGTCCCTTACAGAAACTTTAGACTCTTTGAAAAGTATTTAATGTTGGAGGATTCTTAACTTCACTACCCAGTTCTGCTGAAATAATATTTAGTGCTAGATATCACACTTTTGTTTAGCTCTTAACTTAGCTTCTGCCTGATTTTGATTTTGTTTTCTTTCTTCATTTTTTTTAATACTTGAAAAGTATTAGCAAGTCTGTGTCTTTGTACTTCTGGTCAGGGGCTCTACAAACTTCTTAGCAGATTCAATGCTATCAAACACAGCAAATATTGATCCTTAAATGCTTTGTGCTATGTTTATCTGATCTGTATATTTAGAACTTGACCTTTGTCTTTCTAACCATTCTTTTAGGTCATCAAGGGTTACATCAGTTGGGAAGCCTTTAATATAAATAGATCTGTTTTCTACACCATTTTTATATTCATCAGTCACTTTAGGGAAGAGTTTGCTTGGAGACCATCTGATTTTAGTTTTAACTTCACTGATTTTCATGAGTTCTGCCTTGAATCGCTCAGTGCTTCCATAATTACATTAAAGTCTATTGTGAGACGGTTTAACCTGTTGAATTTTATCATGATCTCCAAAGGTACTCAGCTTTCTTCCAATTTGATCTGTGCCTTTAAAAATTTGTCCTGCGGCAAACTGAAATCTCCAAAATATTACTCAATTTAATGACAGATTTTGGCCTCCAGAGCAGCCATTTTTTTCATTATCACCATTTTCAGCCACTGTGGCAATCTTCAAGGTGTTACTCCCACAGAGCCACACCACAGGTCCACCAGCAGTGACACCTGCAGATGGCCTGAATCATTCAAAAAAGATGGACGCCATCCCTGCACGCCCTATGGCCTAAGTGGGCCTAGATATTACACTTCAAGATATGGGTAACAATCTATGCCACTAAATTTCAGAAATTACTATTAATCTAGTGAAGGAGATAAATCAGCTCAATAAAAAGGTAAGATTACTGCCAAAATAAAACATCTCTAATATTTTCTTTTCCAGGCCAAGATACACTTAAGTTTTTAAGTTTACTCTGGTAGTCAAAGAAGAAACTCCATAAAAACCTTGTACAAAGAAAGAATATGAGGGCGGTGCCTGTGGCTCAGTGAGTAGAGCACCGGTCTCATATACTCAGGGTGGCAAGTTCGAATCCAGCCCTGACCAAACTGCAACAAAAAATAGCCAGGCTGAGGCAAGAGAATCATCTAAGCCCAAGAGCTGGAGGTTGCTGTGAGCTGTGAAGCCATGGTACTCTACCAAGAGTGACAAAGTGAAATTCCGTCTCTAAAAAAAAAAAAAAGAAAGAATATGAAATATCTAGTGTAGATCAGGAACTGTATATGTAAGTTATCCTCACCTAGGAAGACCAGGTTTCTGTATGTCTCTAACATGACATCCCGATACAAGTTCTGTTCACCAGGGTCCAGGCAGGCCCACTCATCCATAGAGAATTCTACAGACACGTCCTTGAAGGTCAACAATCTCTGAAAAACAAACATATTTATCAAGAAGCCAAGGGGAGGTTGAATTTCACGTTTAGTTAAATGAGTGAAGAAAACTGTTGCTGACTTATATGATTGATTAGATTTGCCTAGTAAGTATAGAACAGATATATTCCCTCTTACATTGTCTAACACTGAAAAAAGAGGACAGCATAACATCCACAAAATCAGTATACAGGCTCAGCGCCCATAGCTCAGTGGTTAGGGCATCAGCCACATATACCAGGGCGGGTGGGTTCAAACACGGCCCCGGCCTACTAAACAATGACAACTACAACAAAAAAACAGCCAGGTATTGTGGCAGGCACCCGTAGTCCCAGCTACTTGGGAAACTGAGGCAAGGAAATCACTTAAGCCCAAGAATTTGAGGTTGCTGTGATACCACAGCACTCTCAAGGGTGACACAGAGAGATTGTCTCAAAAAACAAACTAACAGGCAAGGCACCTGTGGCTCAAGCAGCTAAGGCACCAGCCACATACACCTGAGGTGGCAGTTCGAATCCAACCGGGGTCCGCCAAACAACAATAATGGCTGCAACCAAAAAATAGCCGGGCGTTGTGGCGGGCACCTGTAGTCCCAGCCACTTGAAAGGCAGAGGCAGGAGAATCGCTTGAGCCCTGGAGTTGGAGGTTGCTGTGAGCTGTGATGTCACAGCGCTCTACCCAGGGTGACAGCTTGCGGCTCTGTCTAAAAAAAACCAAAAAACTAACTAACTAACGAACAACAACAACAAAAAACCAGTGTACACACTGTACGTTTTTGGTTGACACAGTAGAAATATAAGTCCACCAATACCAGCATGTATATTTTTGTGCCTTACTTACATCATACAGTATAAGTTGTGTATATTTTTATATGAAAATGTCATGGTGAGTTAAATGGTACCTCTAAAATTTTAACAAGTACAAGAAACAACTGGAGATCTTGATAAATACAGATTGTTTTTTTTGAGACAGAGTCTCAAGCTGTCGCCCTGGGTAGAGGACTGTGGCATCTCAGTTCAAAGCAACTCTTGGGCTTAAGCAAGTCTCTTGCCTCAGCCTCTCAAGTAGCTGGGACTACAGGTGCCCGCCATAACATCCGGCTATTTTTTGTCTTTTTTGTTTGCAGCTGTCATTGTTTTAGGTGGCCCAGGCCAGGATCGAACTTGTCAGCCTCGGTGTATGTAGCCGACGCCTTACGCACTGAGCTATAGGTGCCACCCTAAAATGCAGATTTTTATAGAAGATATGGGGTGAAGATTCAATTTATACATTTCTAACAAGCTCAATAGAAATGCCTCTGTTTCTGTCCTGTGATAAATTTTGTCAAATATGCAGTGAACTGTAAACACTGGATTTTTCCCAGTTGATTGCTGAACCAGTAAACAAAGATGACAACTTTACTTTCCAAAGCAAGGTATTATGAAAGAGAATCTAAGAAGGGGCACTTCCTCAATAAATGTTTTAGTTGTGCACCTTAGTTGATAATCTCCCAAATGTACTTACTAATAATACAGAAGTGAAGTTTCTTATTTCTTGGCCTCCAGTGCCCTCCCCTGCCAGCAATTTCTGCTATGGAAATGGGAGTATGGGCTCTGGGACTACTTTCTGGAAAAAAAAGTAAACTCAGTTGTCAGAAATGTATCTGGAAACCCTCATGCTTAATACTGACCTAACTGTAAAATCACTTGGGGGAACTTAATTGAAACCACATGGATGACACAACTCAGTCTAGTAGAATCTCTGGGCAGGCAGAATCACGATGATGATAATTCTTCATACTGGCCATGGAATCCTAACTGGAAGTCTGGTCTGAGAAACACTTTGCCTCTCAGGGTACAAGTTATTTCACCTTATGCCCACTCCCAAGTATGTGATTCTACAGCAGCAGCAGTTACTCTATATTTAAGCAATAATAAGTTTTCTTAACAATGCCTATTTATGTCCTTGCTTAAGAATTTCAAGAAGCCTGGCCTGATGGTTCAAGCCTGTAGTCTCAACCCTCTAGGAAGCCCAAGGCAGGTGGATTCCCTGAGCTCAGGAGATCCAGAGCAATCTGAGCAAGAAGGAGATCCTGTCTCTAAAAATAGCCCAGTATTGTGGTGGATGCCTGTAGTCCCTGCTACTTGGGAGGCTGAGGCAAGAGAATTGCATAAGCCCAAGAATTAGAGGTTGCTGTGAGCTGTGATGGCACAGCACTCTACCGAGGGCAACATAGTGAGACTTCCTCAAAACAAAACAACAACAACAAAAAAATTTAAGTCCAAATGGGGTAGCTGTTTACATTAAAGGTATATTAAGAGACCACTCTCAAACAGAAAGGCATTCATTTAGTCCCCTGAGAGGCTCCATCCCCATACTTCAAGCTATTCACTGGATAAGTATAGGAATTGGTATTTGTGGACAGTCCAGTAAACATGGATGCTATGAGCAGCTTGGGTCAACCCCAGACAAGTGTGAAGCTCAGAAATGACCAAAGATAGAAGGGTAGGTTGAGGACAAGTCATCCTGTACAGTTAACAAAGGGGAGTCTCAATGCAAACACATTCTGGCAAAGAGTATGTGCTAGGTGAGAAATAAGATATAATAGGCAGCACCCTGTTAATGCACTCCCTATGTGGGAAAATCACAGAGAGATTAAATGAGAGAGGATATCTGGGAAGGGTAACATCTAGGAGAACAGAGGTCTTCTCAAGGAGACCCCAAGGACCTTCAGGGTCCTCCCCATGGTGATTTAGCTCTTAGGAATTTATAGACTTCACATCCTGGGATCTGAAAATGTCCACTACTGCGAAATCCTGTAGTTCTGAGGATGCTAAAACAGCTTTTCCAGCTTGATTCAAATTGACCAATGAGAAAGGTACCCATGGGTTGGAACTTTTTGACTGGAGATAAAAAGGGAAATACCAAGCCAGTTGGGGAATGTGGCCATTTTGAATTCTATGTCATTTGCTCCACTGGCTGAATAAAAGTCTTCTTCTTCTTCTTAAACATGGTGTCTGTGTGTTCATTTTCTCCATTGGGCCTTGTTTTTCTGCAACACTACCTATGTGGGGAAATCATAGAGATTACCCCAACCTTTCACTGGGGTACACAATTTAAATACTCTTTTTCATAAAAGAAGAAAGACTTGGGAATGTAGACCATTTTCTTAAAGGACAAAAAATGCTTAGAGAATTAATGGACCAGGGAGAAAGAAACTATCCTGTAAATGATTATTTTAGGAATCTGAATGAACTGAAAGGGAGAAACTATGTTGAGGAAAGAAACCATTCTAAGAGTGGCTCAATATTCTATCTGCAGCAGGTAAGGAGGTAACAGGAAAACAATAGAAGGCAACTGCTTTTAATTTGAGAAGAAGCTTTGTTACACATGGACATGTTAGAAAGTCCATGCCTACTCTTGTGGTGAGGAGAGCAAGACTAGTTCATGAGGGCCTTGATATTCAGGCTTACTTCTAAAAAGCTTTCCTATTTCCAAAAGCACTCAGAATGTCTAAGCTAAAATTTTTTGAAGAATTAACATCAACTTAGCAGGAACCAAGTTAATCTTAACCAATCATAAACTGCCAATTATCCTCTGATTATGAAACTGGGAAAGTTTCACCTGCATAGTCCAATAAGGTCAATGCATAACTGCACTCAATCAGTTCTTGATTTGGTTTGCATTTTTTTTTTTTTTAACTGAGAGAGAGACTCACTTTGTCACCCTGGGTAGAGTGCTCTGGCAGCATAACTCACAGCAACTTCAAACTCTTGGGCTCAAGCAATGCACTTACCTCAGCCTCCCAAGTAGCTGGGACTACACATGCCCCAAACAATGCCTGGCTATTTTTTACAGATGGGGGTCTTCTCTTGCTTGGACTGGTCTTGAACTACTAAACTCAAGCAATCCACCCACCTAGGTTCTCCACAGTGCTAGGATTATAGGCATTGTGCTAGAGACAGATACCTCAACAAATGGTCTTAGGTATCTGTGAACTTAGAATGCACTTTATTTATTTATTTATTTATTTATTTTTGTAGAGACAGAGTTTCACTTTATTGCCCTCGGTAGAGGGCCGTGGCATCACACAGCTCACAGCAACCTCTAACTCCTGGGCTTAGGTGATTACCTCGCCTCAGCCTCCCGAGTAACTGGGACTACAGGCGCCCGCCACAACGCCGGCTATTATTTATTAATTTTTTTCAGACAGAATCTCACTATGTCACCCTCAGTAGAGTGCTATGGTGTCACAGCTCACAGCAACCTCAAACTCCTAGGCTTAAGCAATTCTCTTCCCTTAGCCTCCCAAGTAGCTGGGACTACAGGCACCTGCCACAACGCCCGGTTATTTTTTTTTTGGAGGAGGGGGTAGCAGTTGTCATTGTTGTTTAGCAGGCCAAGGCTGGGCTTGAACCTGCCAGCCTCATTGTTTGTGGCCGGCTCCCTACTCACTGAGCAATGGGCACTGAGGCTTAGAATGCACTTTAAAATGTGTAAATGACTTGTTCACCACTGTTCAGGGCTTTCAGGAATGCCTAAACAACACAACATTAACACTGAAACATTTAGCTGAATGGAGAAGCTATTGGGTGTCAAAGCAAAAAGCTCAATCTGTATGTAGGAAATGAAATTTCTTGGTTTTCAGATAGAACACAGACAATGCAGCCTATTAAAAAATAAAGTCAGGCTTGGCTTGGCACCTGTGGCTCAAGAGGCTAAAGTGCCAGCTACATACACCTGAGCTGGCAGGTTTGAATCCACCAAACAACAATGACGGCTGCAACCAAAAAACAGCCAGGCATTGTGGCAGGCGCCAGTAGTCCCAGCTACTTGGGAGGCAGAGGCAGGAGAATTGCTTGAGCCCAGGAGTTGGAGGTTACTGTGAGCTTTGATGCCACAGCACTCCCCCAGGGCAACAGCTTGAGGTTCTGTCTCAAAAATAAATAAATAAAAAAGACAGGCTTGTTGCCTATAGCTCAGCAGCTAGGGTGCTAGCCACATACACCGGAAATGGCAGGTTCAAATCCAGCCCAAGCCTGCCAAACAACAATGACAACTACAACCAAAAATAGCCAGGGCATTGTGGCGGGTGCCTGTAGTCGCAGCTACTTGGGAGGCTGAGGCAAGAGAATCAGTCAAGCTCAAGAGTTTGAGGTTGCTGTGAGCTGTGACACCACAGCATTCTACTCAGGGTGACATAGTGAGACTCTGTCTCAAAAAAATAAAATAAAGAAGGCTCGACGCCTGTAACTCAAGCAGCTAAGGTGCCAGCCACATACACCAGAGCTGACAGGTTCGAATCCAGTCCAGGCCTGAAAAAATAGCAATGACAACTACAACCAAAATATAGCCGGGCATTGTGGCAGCCACCTGTACTCCCAGCTACTTGGGAGGCTGAGATAAGAGAATCATTTAAGGCAGGAGTTGGAGGTTGCTGTGAGCTGTGATGCCACAGCACTCTACCCAGGGCAACAGCTTGAGGCTCTGTCTCAAAAAAATTAATTAATTAATTAATTAAATAGTAAAATAAAGACAAGTTAACATTACATTTTCCAACCTCTGCAACTAGAAAACAGCTTCAGGGATTTCTGGATAAGCAAGTTTATGCTAGGTATGGATTCTGAACTATGGCTTAATTCTTATGCTCTCGTATAAGGCCTTGAAAAGACAGGAAAATGTACCCCTGGATTAGACTAAGGTGTGTGACAAAGTCCTGCAGAAACTTAAAGTCTTTCTAAGGCCCCTACTCGTGGCCTGCCTAAGTTAACAAAACTCTTCTTCTGTATGTGCATGAAAGACAGGGGTTTGCCCTTGGAGCACTGATAAAAAATTGGCACTATTCCAAGACCAGTGACATATTTGTCTAAACAGTTAGACTTCACAGCTACCAGATGGTAACTTATGATCTTTTAAAAGAAAAATTCACCTTGGGACAACCAACAACAGTTTATGTCCCTCATCAGGTCTTGTCACTACTTCAACAAAAAAGAAACTTCTAGTTAACTGTAGGTCGGATGAGAAGATACCAAGCTGTATTACTTACCCTGAAATATGGTTAGAAGTGATAGCTGGATTGAACGCAGCCACTCTACTTCCTAATCAAGAACCAAAAGAATAGCAATGTCCAGAGGTAATTTAATAAGTCTTTTCCAGCCAAGGAGACCTGTCAGACAACCTTCCAAGGAGATAGACTGGACTCCTTGTATAGTTAGAAGCAGTTATATTGAAAAAGAATTGCAAAGGGCTAGTTATACAGTAGTGACCATAGAAAGGCTGTTAGAAATGAAAGCCCTTCCACCAGGGACTTCGGCCCAAAAGCTGAACTAATTGTCCTAACCAGGATGTTAGAATTGTCAAAAAGAAAAACAGTAAACATTTACAAGGACTTCAATTTTTTTAATCTAATTCTTCATACTCAAAATGCTATATCAAAAAAAGGAGGCTCGGCGCCTGTGGCTCAAGCGACTAAGGCGCCAGCCACGTACACCTGAGCTGGCATGTTCAATTGGGCCCAGGCCTCCCAAACAACAATGATGGTTGCAAACAAACAAACAAAAAAATGGCCAGGCATTGTGGCAGGCACCTGTAGTCCCAGCTACTTGGGAGGTGGAGGCAGGAGACTTGCTTAAGCCCAGGAATTGGCGGTTGCTGTGAGCTACAGCACTCTATCCAGGGTGACAGCTTGAGGCTCTGTCTCAAAAAAAAAAAAAAAAAGAAATCCTTTCAGGAAATCTCATTTCAAATGTCAGAGCAAGCTGAATATAATTTTAAGCTGAATATAATTTTAAAGTATAAAACTACATACAACAAATACAGGAAGTGTTACCCCTTATTCACAAGTTTTCTTTTCCCAGACCTCCATCAATCCCTACACAAAACTTACACCCCTTTTATCCTGGTAACAAGCTCCATCTCAAAACCTGAAAAGATGGGCTGGGGAAAAACAACTGTCAGAAAAGTAGACTAGTCCAGAAGATGTTCTGCTGAGGACACCACAGCAGTGTATCTTGCAGGACTAGAAGCCTGGGCCCACCACACACACTCCACTCAAGCTGTACTCCAGAAGCAGCTGAGGCCCACAAAAACTAGACTGCCTCTCCTGGAGGAAGCACCAAGATAAGACAAGAAATACAATCCCCCGTCATCTTCCTCTTGAGACTACACACAGCTCAGCCCAGAACCTTGTCCCATTTTGATGAAATAAAGATGTACAGACTTATTTAGCCCCAAATGTCATAAAAATGTCTGATTTCTGATTTACTAGAAGTCCTTATGTAGAACAGTTATTTACTTCATGCCTAATGGAGATGTGCACCCACTAGAACCGATCAGAAATGTCACTTTTCCCATATATCCAAAATTATCACATACTCAGATATTTATAGTTAAAAAACAAACACTACTGCATACATATATATATATATATATATATGCTATACAACTGGAAACTGTAACTACTAGTGATAAATATATTAAGTTTAAAAGGCGCCCATTCCGATACACTAACCTTAATAATTCCTTATTTAATTACTCCCTATGTAAAGTATTAAAATTTGTTACATAGACAAAACAACACTTAAAAAACTACTCTCGCTGTTCTCCGGAATTGCTAGCCTTTCCGATAATAAAGCCTTTTTACAAACCAACTCCCTGTCTCTGTGTTTAACCAGTGACAGGCAACCGAGCCACTTTCGGTTTGGCAACACCGTGAGCCACCGTACCCAGCCCTAAGTTTACATTTAACAGGAGAATGTAGGGGTTGGGAGCCCCGGGGACTCCAATCCCTCCCAGGAACAAGCCCCACACACCCTGCTGGGATTCTTCCCTGAGGACTCTTGCACTGTCACCTCGTGGGAGGGACTCCGAGGGCTACAGGCACACAGCTGCTCAAAGAGAGCCCATGGGCCGTGGTCAAAGTAACCTCGTCGGGAAGGAACAGGAGGAACAAGTCCCCGCTGCCTACCCCACGTCACCTTTTGCCCACAGGAGTCTGAAGGCCAAGGGTGCCGGTGGCAAACTTCACTCTGAAGACTCTAAAACTGAAGTGAAAGCGCCCACGGCCACTTCTGGCCCCAACCACGCCCCTCCCCCTCTCAGGACACCGGGTCTCAGGGACTCACCATCTCCCAGCTTCCGGTACGTACTAGTGTCATCGCTACCGATCTCCCAATATCTGCAGGTCACAGGGTGACAGAGGCTGCTGCAGAGACACGTGAGTCCTCCCGGAGATGCAACAGTGAAGAGAGGACCCCAGATCAGCGCGCAAGAGAGGAAAAGCTGTCCCGGATACCCGTAAACATCATCTTTTTTCTGTCTGTGCATCTGATTGGACAGTTCATTTTGGAGCATCCCTGATTGGGTACGGCCTCAGGCCCCACCTCTCTGTCCTTGAGTGACAGGAGTTTCGTCCAAAAAGAGGCTGAAGGAGGCCGTAATGTTAACAGTGTCTTGACTGCGGCTCTTTATTTTTATTTATTTATTTTTTAATTAAAGGCAGGGACCATATCTTTATTTATCTCAATAATCCAGGGCCACTGTACTTGCCATGGAGTAACTGTTTAACAAATTTTGACTAAAGGAATGAAAATCTATTGACTGAATAAGTTTAGTCAGTGCTAGGCTTGGGCACCTATTATTTAAATAGGAATTACTCTGCATTGAAGGCATTTTCAGTATACATCATGATTTCTAGGTAAAAACAGGCATATAAGTAACTTAGTAACCTGACAGACAAATGAACATTGAGAGTTACAAGCAAAGGGCATGGCAGTTCAGAGAAGAGTGAAATTACCTGTAGTCCACATGAGAGCATTGTCATTGCAGAAGGCTTCATGCAGGAGGTGGTATTCAAACTCCCAACTATCAGGCACTATTTAGGAGTATATGGCACATCTCCTGGATGGAGAGCTCAGCTACCATGTGGACTTTATGTAACAAATTCTGTAGATCTTTTTACACAGGGCTTTGTGCCTTATCCGGGATGCAGCTCTGGATATTTGTATTTAACCCTAAGTGTAAATTAGATCCATTTTAAAGTTATAATTATATATACATACATATGTGTTTATATATGCACACAGTAAATATATGTTTTCTACTCATGGAAACAACATATTAACAATTTTATATAATATATATTTATATATATTTTATTTATATATTTATTATATATATTTTGATATATAAAATATATATTTTTATATTTTTATTTTATTTTATATATAATTTTATATATATTATATATTTTTTATTTTTTTTTTACTTTTACTTTCTATAAAAGTTATATACAGAGAGGACATAAAGTTCATGTGTAATTTAAAATAGGTTACTATTTAAGTTTAAAACTTCACTATTTGAATTTAAATTTACGTAGTTAACTATAGGCCAGGCATAGTGGCTTACACTTATGGAAGGCTGAGGTGGGTGGATAGTTGAACTCAGGAGTTTGAGAATAGCTTGAGTCAGAACTAGACCTCATCTCTAAAAATAGCTAGGTGTTGTGATGGTGCCTGTAGTTCCAGAGATAGGAGGATGAGGCAAAGGAATCGCTTGAATCCAAGAGTTTGAGGTTTCTGTGAGCTATGATATAACAGCACTCTACCAAGTGTGACAAAGTAAGACTCTGTCTCAAAAAAAAAACACCAAAAAACAAAAAAACAGTTTACTATTAAAACTTAAAACTTCACTATTTAAATTGCACATGAGGCTCGGCTCCCATAGCTCAGTGAGTAGCACGCTAGCCATATACACCAGTTCGAGCCCAGCCAGAGCCTGCTAAACAACAATGACAACTGCAACCAAAAATAGCTGGGCATTGTGGCAGGCACCTGTAGTCCCAGCTACTTGGGAGGCTGAGGCAAGAGAATCGCTTAAGCTTAAGGGTTAGAGGTTGCTGTGAGCTGTGATGCTGCAGCACCCTACCCAGGGTGACATAGTAAGACGCTGTCTCAATAAATAATAACAATGGGCGGCACCTGTGGCTCATTGAGTAGGTCACCAGCCCCATATAACGAAGGTGGTGGGTTCAAACCTGGCCTCGGCCAAACTGCAAAACAGAAAAATAGCTAGGCGTGGTGGCGGGCACCTGTAGTCCCAGCTACTCGGGATACTGAGGCAAGAAAATTGCCTAAGCCCAGGAGTTGGAGGTTGCTGTGAGCTGTGTGATGCCACAGCACTCTACCAAGGGTGATAAAGTGAGACTCTGTCTCTACAAAAAATAAATAAATAAATAATAATAATAATAAATTGCATATGACTTTACTTCCACCCTGTATTTAATATTATCCAGCTGCACTTGATTTACATGATCCCAATTTTGTGGGCAACATCCAAAGTATCATAATCAAGAGCCAGTGGATAATATACCTTCTCTCCATCAGGCCTGGTCAGGGTGTTAGTCTTGGCCACAGCAATGTCATAGAGCTTCTTCACAACCTGTTTGACCTGGTGCTTTTTAGCTTTGATATCCACAGTGAACACAAGTGTGGTGTTTTCTTCTCTCTTCTTCAAGTTGGACTCAGTGGTCAGGGAGAAATGGATGATGGCACAGTGGTCAAGTTTGTTTTTCCTGGTGGAGCTCTTCTTGGGGGCTGCCTTTGAAAGAGCCATGGTGTCTTCAGCAGCCAAAATGTGGGTGATGTGTGAATATTCATTTTTGAGTGGCTGTGGTTGCCTTTTAGTCCAGGCTTCTTGGACTTCAATGTCTTTGCTTTGGCTTTGGCTTTGAAAGGGGCAGGAGCTTCCTTCTTCACCTTTGTACCATCATGTGAAAAGCAACAATTATTTTAAAGTTTGATATTCTTTTTCATTTTCCTGGACTCTGGTCTTGTGAGGAGGCAGTCTGAGGTTGGAAAATGGAGGCAGTCCTTTAAGGAAGCCTGTCCAATAGAAATAAAATGTGAGCTCTGGGTGCCCTTTCAAATTTTCTAGTAGCCACATAAAAGAAAAGATAAAGAAAAAGGTTAAGTTGATTGTTATTGTAAATTTAACCTAATATGTCCAAAAATATTATTGTTCTCATAATTGATCAATAAAAAGATATTAAAGAAATACTTTGGTTATGTATCTTTGAAATTCATTCCATGTGTTAAGTGTAGGGCACAGCATTCTATTCAGAACAGCATGTGGCCAGTTGCTGCCACACTGAAGTGCAGCTCTGAAGACTCTAACTCTACTAATCTCAGAGATGTGACTGCCAGAACCACACTTTTCTTTTTGCCAGAAATAGAGGAACATTCTACTCCCTATCATTAGCTCTCCTCAGGTCTAAGAGTGGGAAAGACAGTGCCCCAAGAAAGACCAGGGTGCTGTGTTCAAAAAGTGCCCATTGGAGGGCTGGGGGCAGTGGCTTATGCCTGTAATCCTCGCACATGTGAGGTTGAGTCAGGTGGATTGCTTGAGCTCAGGAGTTTGAAACCAGACTGAGCAGGAGCAAAACCTCGTCTCTAAAAAATAGCAGGGTGTTGTAACGAGCATCTGTAGTCCCAGCCACTTGGGAGGATGAGGCAAGAGAATCACTTGAGCCAAAGAGTTTGAGATCACTGTAAGCTATGATGCCATTGTACTCTGCTCAGGGAATAGGGTGGAATTTTGCCTCAAAAAAAAAAAAAAAAGGTTAACAACAGAAACTACCTTTGCCTGTTTTGATGGTATCTCTCTCTAGTCCCAACTATTCTGGATGCTGTGGTAAAAGGATCACTTCAGAACAAGAGTCTAGGGGGTTGCTTTGAGCTATGGAGAATTAAGTCATTCTACCCAGGCTGACAGAGAGAGACTCCATCTAAAAAAAATAAAAATTAAAAAAAAATTTTTAAAAGAAAGAAAATAATGTATCTAACAGGAGATCAAAATTTTGCTCACCTTTCAGAGGAAAAGAAAGAGAATGCAGTTTCTAACCAAAATTTTAGCTCTATTGGATATGATATTTGAGTAAAACTTATAAAAAGGAGATCTCACTAACTGATCTCTTCACAGACAAGGGCCTCAAATTTTAAAATGTTAGCAAGAGGCAGAATATAAAATCGTAGGAATTGATGGACAGTGTTCTTCTATCATATTATAAGGAACACTTAGGTTGATGAAAAAGACAAGACACCACCTAATGAAGGACATGAAGGAAACAAAGTGTTTATAGAAAGGTGACTTTTGTTTTAAATCAGATCTCATAAAAGAAAGGGGAAACAATATTTAATAGGCATTTTATCAGAGCACTAAGCCTTCAGATGAAGGTGGCCAATCATGTCACACAGAATTCCTTGAACTGTGGGATTGAAACTGTGCACAGTGGTCACTTTAGTCAAGCTGGCCTGCCATGATTTTTTTTTTTTTAAACAGAGTTGCACTTTGTCACCCTTGGTAAAGTACGGTGGCATCACAGCTCACAGCAACCTCAAACTCTTGAACTTAAGTGATTCTCTTGCCTTAGCTTCCCAAGTAGACGGGACTATAGGTGCCCGCCACAATGCCTGGCTATTTTTTGTTGCAGTTGTCATGGCTGTTTAACAGGCCTAGGCTGGGTTCAAACCTGTCAGCCTTGGTGTATGTGGTTGGCACCTTAACCACTGTGCTACAGGTGCTGAACCTGCACTAGAATGTTTATTTTGGCTCAATTCATAACTGCTAAGTTGTGGAAACAACCTAAGTGCCCATCAACCCATGAATGGATCAACAAACTGTGGTATATGTATACCATGGAATATTATGCAGCCATTAAAAAAG
>CAUYON010107180.1:0-21430 GCA_963573935.1 Arctocebus calabarensis
GATGTGCGTTCCTCGACCTTGTCTCTTGACTCAGCTCCAAACCGTTGGCTTTCTTGCTAAATTTCTGTCCTTTAACTCTCCTTCTGGACAGGAGTGTCTGCAGAAAGCTGGCTACAGAACGCCATCTTGGCTCCTCCCCTCCTGTGTTGATTCTTAACAAAAATGAAACTACGTGTACTTTTCTATAATCCGATGGCTTCACATTGCAATAGATCTTGAACATAATTCCATGCCAATAAATAGAGCTATATGTCATCATTTAAAATGATCAAGTGATATTATATGAGCCTTGTATAGTGACTATGACTAATTTAATTTTATTACTAGACATTAGGTTTTCTTCTTTGCCTTCCTCTGGGGAGGGTGATTCATTTTTGTATACCCATCTGATTATTTCCAGAATATATGATTCCTCAAATAAAATATTCCCAAAGTATTCAGTTTAAGTTATTAAAACACATTGAAAAATGGCCCTCTAGAAATATTAAGTTATTGTATACTTTTACCAATCATGTGAATGAGAGTGATTGTTGCTTCATGTTGCTGTCAACACTAAACAAAGTCTATTGGCTTTTCTCCAAACTGGTAAAAATCATAATCTAACCTATTGTTACAGTTATCATCATTGTACTTTATATTGATACTATTTTTGCAATAAGCTTCCTTACTTAGATCATTACCCTCTCTCCCAGTCTTTCTGTTTTTTTTGTATTAAAAAATGTAAAAACTAATTTTTCCAAGGGTGATTTCCCTGGAAACCACAGTAAAATTTTTGTCATCAATTATAAATATTTTCACTTACTAATATGACATTGTTTTTACTCCAAAGGTTCTTTAGGGAAGCATCTCCACCTTGTTGACTGTTCAAACACATGTTGGTCTTTATTCCATATTATGGCAAATTCTAAGTGTTATGGTGTTATCTGAAATTTTATTCCTTATACACATTTTTTGAAATATCCTGAGGCTTTCTGCAAGTTAAAAATATTCAGCATTTTGTCTGCTTATCTATTACTTTATAACTGAGTTCTATTAAAATATTAAGCTCTATAGATATATGAATTTTTCCTTGTAAGTCTATTGGTTTGTGCTTTAAGTATGTTGAGAATATATATTTTGGTACATACAGGTCATGATTATTATTTATTTTTGTTTGTTTCTCTTTTCATTATGTTTGTTTATCTTTTCGTCTTCATATCCTAATAATTGGAGTTATGCCTTAATTTTATTTTTGTATGAAACTTATTTTACCTGGAATTGCCTAAATTTATATGCCAGATTTTTATAGGTTATATATCTTATATACCTTTTTGTTAGTCCTATTTGATATATCTTCTTGGACATCTTCATTGAAAGTTTTTACTTTTAAGCACTGTTTAGCTTTAAGAATAGCATACAGGGGTCTATTGTAAAGCTAAACAGGGCTTAAAAGTAAAAACTTACAATGAAGATGTCCAAGAAGATATATCAAGTAGGACTAACAAAAAGGTATATAAGTAGAGAACATAAATATCTTAACACAATAATTATGTAAATGAGGTAAAAGTCATATTAATTAGTTTGATGTAACCATTCCAAATTGTATAAAAAAAAACACATTGTACTCCACAAATGCGTAAATGTATTCATGATCTATGTGTATATGATTTAATAAAAGAAAAAAATAAAAAAGAAAGAAAAACATAAAGTAAAATAAATAAATGAATTGTATTTGGAAAAAAAAGAATAGCATACAGCTGGATATATGTTTAATAGTTCAATTTGATAAGCATCTGCCTCAATAATTGAGACTAATCCATCTTAAGTAATTATTATTATGGACATATTTAGACTTATTTTTACTATCTGATTTTGTTGTTCTCTTCAGCATTTTTTTAGGATATGAATGTATAAATTTATTTTTTTTTTTATTGTTTGTAGTTCATTGAGGGTACAAATAGTTAGTTTACACTGATTGTACTTGTTAGGTAAAGTCCCTCTTATAATTTTGTCCTACTCCGAAGAGGCATGTGATATACCATGAATCCCATCCTCCTGTCTCCTCTCTCCCCGCTCCTTCTTTCCCCTACCCCCCATTTTGTATTAGATCATCTATTGCCTTCATATTACATTTAGTTCATTGGATTCTTGCTTCTCCATTCTTGTGATGCTTCACTAAGAAGAATGTACTCCAACATTGTATATACTTGTAATTCAAACACCAAATAGTCCTACATGGTTTTTAACAACAATCACAACAACTAAAAGAAAAGAGACCTTTATCCTAGTCTTTATCACTTCCTGATTCCCTCTTCAAAGTCAATAATACACAAAACCCTTAATGTTCTTGCCATGTTTTATTACTACCTATCTGAATAATGGCCTTACTTATTTACTTTCTCTCAATTTTTACTACCATCTTTTTAATTTCCAATGTGTAAAGTGAAAATTTAGTGCTTTTATACTACGCTCTCTCCTCCACCATACATACCCATCCCGATATTTATGCTACCTCCATATTCAGTGATTGTGCAATGTGATTAAATAAATATTGCCCACAGCCATGTGGTATACAATTACATGTGATTTTCTATGTAAAGTGGCTCAATAAGAATTGTACCTTACTTTTTATTTGTTTGGTTTTCTATGTGTTTCTATTTTCCACTTGCCCCTTGGGTCCATTCTCCTTCTCTTTCCACCCTCTTGTCTATACTCAGAAGCTGATCTATGTGGTAAATAGCAAAGGTTTTCTCATATTTCTAATTGGGTTCATAAAACTGTAAGCACTGTAAAGAGATGAGAGAGAGGAAGGAGAATGTGATGGATGAATTTGGGTACCGATTTGACTGAATAAAGGATACCCAGGGAGCTTCAAAACCAGTATTAATTCTCAGTCATTGCACCTTCCCTGTCACCCTTCTCTCCAAAGGGAAACCAAGGTGGTCTGGTGTTTGATTAGCGTGATTAGGCTGTGGAGGTTTGCTTAGAAACAAAAGACACTGGCATTGGAGTCAGTGGGCTGTGTGAAGAAGACCCACCCTCAGTGTGGGGTGGGCATCACTAACCAATACACTGGGGCCTCGGTTAGAACAGAAGACAGAGGAAAGGAGAATTCTTGCTCACTGTAAGGGAGCCCATGCCCTTTTGCTGCTGCCTTTGGAGATCACAATACCATGTTGTCTGGCTTTCAAACTCCAAGACTCATATCAGCAGCCCTCCAGGTCCGGGCTGGTGAGCCTTATGCCTCAGAATGAGAGTTAGATGATTGGTATCCTTGGTTGGAGTGTCTTTAGACTTGGACTGAGTCATGTCACTGGCTTTGCTGGTTCTCCGACCTGTCCACAGCTTGTAGTGGGACTTTTTGGCCTCCATAATCAGTGAGCCAATTCCCTTAACAAATCTTCACGTATGTACCTTTCTCTCTATGTAAGTTCTCTCTCTGGAGTGAACCTCAATATAACAGAGAGGTTGATCAAAGGATTTATTCCTTGGCTCCTCCTTACCAGTTTTCTCTGGGGCTGGCTGCTTCTTCAGCTAAAGGGCTTCCAAGTCAGTTTTTAGTTTTGCTACATGATTATTCCCTTCCCCAACCCCTCTGTTGCCCCTCAAACTAGAGGTAATGATGAGTTAGTGTTATTACTTGCATTTATCCTATAACTCAGCCACACCTTTGCAAATTGTCCCTTTATTAGATCATTCTCCACTTATCCTAATTTCAACGTGCTGTTTACTGTTGAAATCCTAACTGATTTACTGATTTATTTCCCTAGACTCCTTCCCTGAGATATAAAACACCCCACTATTGTAGCAAACACAACAAATCTTATCAGTTCACTTTGCCACCTTTCTTTTTTAATTAAATAGACTTTACAAAGAAAAACCAAATACCTATAGAGACTGTGGAAATCACTGAATTTTTATAAAGTGAACAGGTGAACACATATGCATAACCACCAACCAGATCATAAAGTAAGCCTCACTGGCACCTGCAGAAGACCCTTTTATGCCTTATTTCATCATCCTTCCTCTCTTAAAGGTTATCAATATACTCATGTCTATTAACAATGGTAAATCTGATAGTTTTTGAATTAAAGTAAGTGACAACATGTAGTATGAACTCTTTTGTGTTTAGATCTTTCTTCAGTATTGTGTTAGTGAGATTCATCTATATTATTGCATGAGGGAACGGTTATTCTCATTGCTATAAAATATACTAGTATAAGACTGTGCCACTGTTCACTCGACCATTTATAGGCAATAAATATGTTCAAATTTCTATCATAATTAGACTGGTAGGAACATTTACATACACGTATATTTGCATATATAGCACTTACTGATTGCTTGTATACATAAAGCGAAGCCACTAGGCCATAGTGTATACATGCATTCACCTTCAGTATCTATGGCTAGAATTGTCCAAGATTGAGCATCCGGAATTTATGTGAGTTTCAGTTGCTCCACATTTTTGAAACTTTTCGTATTGTCAGGGTTTTTCATTTAGTCATTCTGATGCATGGTTTTACTTCATTTTCCTAATGATGAATGAGGTGATATACCTTCATTTATTGGTCATTTGGTTATGAGCTTTTGTAATTTCTCTACCCAAATATTTTAACTTTTTAGAGTTTGCCTTTATTTTTCTTATTTATTTACATGACTAATACATGTAAGAATTACTGTGTGTGTGCGCGTGCGTATACAGATGATCCCTGACTTATGTGATGGTTCAACTTACACGTTTTTTATTTTATGGTGGTGTGAAAGCCAAATTGACATGCACTTTATTTCACTGTTTTTCTCTCTGTTTGTGGTCCAGTATCACATTGTATTAACTATTATAGTTCTCTAATACATTTTTATATTCTTCCTCTTTTTCAACATAGTTGTCATTCTCACAGATTTGTAATCCAGATGAACTTTTAAAAATTACCAACTTACACTTGATTTATAATGACTTACTATATTTAAAGGCAAATTAGAGAATGGGTATCTTAACAGGACTCCTAATAGGATATTGTTCTATTTATATTTTTTATGTTATCATGCTCATATTATTGTTTTTTTTGAATACTAAGTAACTAATTAAAGACAGAGAAATAACTGTTTGGCTTCAGAATGTTTAGTTTATTGCCCCATAAAACAAGCTGACATCTGGGGGGAGGAGGGTGAAGGTGCTGAATAGTAAGTCCAACTTAAAAGACTAAATTTTCATAAATATTATATATAGAGGCACATGTATAAACTTTACAGGTCCTTAAATCAGTGTGCTCCTCTTCAGAGGGCATCATCATTCACAACTTCCATCAGCTCCTCCCTCTTCTCATCACCATAAAAACCCAGAACCCATTGTAAGTAGCCAGAAGCATCACTAGAAGAGATAGGAGGCAGCAAGATGATCCCCTTATTAACAGGTGTTTTTCCTCAGGGTAATATTCTTTTGGTTTGGCTTGGAACTTTGGCATACTCTGATGTGCAGGTCTATCTAGTCAGTACCTGGACAACTTTATTTGGGTTATAAGTTGACTTAAAGCTATGCACCTGACTTCTAGGCAAGCTTTTCAGACTTTTAGGCACATGGCATCTAATAGCCCACCGATAAATAGATAAGAAAACAAGCTTTTCTTTCTTTTTGAATACTTCCTTTGTTAGAGAAGTGTTTGGGTCACAGAAGGTACACAGATTTCCTGTATCTTCCCTATCCCCACACATGCACAGATTCCCCCGTTTCAACATCCTGCACCAGACTGGTACATGTGTTAGAACTGGTGAAACTTCCTTGATGTAACATTATCACCTGAGTTTATATTAAGATTCACCTTTGTGTGTATTCTGTGGTTTGGACAAACATATAGGACGTGTATCCACCATTACAGAAGCATGTTGAATAGTTCCACTACCCTACAAATCCTCTGTGCTCTGTCTAGACCTTTCTTCATCAATATTGGGCAGATTTTAAGTTACAATTCTGATATACTCCCATCACACAGCAAGAGTTTTAAATGAAAAGGGAAAATAAGTTATCAATGAGGATCATATTCACTATAACAGATGAGACATTTGTCCAAAGAGCAAAAGATACTATTCAAGGAGCAAAAGGAGGGAAGAATTCAGAATAAACAAGAAGGAGATGAGAGACACACGCTGTAAGGTTTGGGCTTCAGCACTGAGTGTCAGGCTATTTCTTCTTTGAGTTCATCTTTTGAAGCCTCCACAGACACTACTCAGAATTCCTCCACGTACTAATTTAAAGAATCCTACTCAAGATTTCTTAGAAAATGAATATAAAGATCATGAAACGCTTTCTGCTGGCCAGTTACATCCATTATCATATAGCTGTGTACATCTATATGTATGCATAGCTCAGAATTCCAGCTAGCAAAGGTTATTTTACTTCTGAGCTTTTATTTAACTTGCCTTTTTACCAAATTCTTTTAAAATAAGTTATTTAGATGGAGTTTTTGTTGTGTTTGGTTTTTTGTAGGCTTCTTTTTTGTTTTGCTTTTTTGCTTGCTTTATTTTTTAGCAGAGCTGTTGCATAACACAATTGGTTTTGCATGCTTTATAGGAAAGCAGGCCACCTTCCCTCATAAAGGGTGAGGGCATTGATGTGCCTTCCAATCACTCGGTTCTATTGTTCTAAGCAGTCCTTTCAGTGTTTTTGGCAGGCTCTGCTTCTGTGCTACCATGGCCTTATTTTATTATTGTGTGGAGGAAAGTGCAGTGTGATTATCCATTCTTCCTTCAGGCAGAGCAAGCCATCTGGAATGTTTATTAAACCCGCCGGCTGATCAAGAGGCTAGAACTCTGGCGATATACATGGACGTGGGTTGTTCTACATCATCACGGCTTTGTTCCTCTGATGATGTCGCATGCAGAGAGGGCCCCGCTAATGGATTTAGAGCACTTCACAGTGGAGGTGCCATGGGCTGAATGGGGGAAGAGATATTTTTGGCCTCTGGGTAATTGACTGAAGGATGGCAGAAAAATGTTTCATGTAAAGCAAGAAGGCTTCAAAACTTTTAAATGTTTAATTTGGGGTGGTGGAAGGGCAGGTGATCAGCGAGAGGTTTGAGGAGAGGCCTTTGAAGCCCAAATCTTTGCAATGAGGTCATGCCCCCCTAAGCCTGTCTGTCGCTCTGTGTAAAAAGATCAGTCGGGCTTGTCCAGAAATAAAATGCTACTATTCTAATTTTAAAATTTAGGCATTTCTCAGCCTACACTAAGCAGTACTTATATTTCTTTCCTTTTATTAGTGTCACAGCAAAGAAAGAGGAACATTCTTCCTTTGCTATAAATTTTGCTCTGTAATTGTTGAACATATTTTTTGCAGGAAGGCAAACTTTGTCTCTTCATGCTTTCGCTGTTTGTAAAATGAGTGTTTGTGGAGCTGGGAGGAATAATTTATAATGAGGGTTTGGGCTTCTTTTCAATTTAATTTGAATTTTACACTGAGTCAACTTTTCAGTCAATTATAGAACTATGATTAGTTACCAGTCACTTAAATAAGCACCTTTTAAAAATAGACCTATAAAAATGATACAGGGACTAATCACTGATGTGAGAAAATCTTATGCCGGGCTACCCGAACCATAATAGGAGGGGGAAAAAAAAAAAGATGGGTGAGCAAATAAAGCCAGTGTTCGGCTAAATCACAAGATATGTTAGTTCTGCAACCTACTAAATAAATCTGCACTGGCCCAGTTTGTCAGTTCACGGGATGTGCTATCAATAGTGCCTTTAGTAAATCCTCAATGACAGAAATGAGTAATTTACCTTTATATGGAGATGAATGTATCACACTGAAGAGCTCTGTGTAAAGCATCTTGTCTGATCTTACATTTCATGTCTATTAATCTAGATATACATGTCTAAAGTTGGTCATATCTACAGATATGTGATTATATAGCATATATGTTTCTCTATATACTGTGTATATAGACACTCATAGATTAATATGTATTCATGTTTATATTCATATCTCTATATTTTTCTCCACAGTCAAATTAGAGACATACAATCTACTTTGCCAGAAGTCAGAGCCGTACTTACGTTATAGAGGGAGCCAGTCTTGTCAAACACAAATGTCTCTGTATCACTCGTGTATAGTCGCAGTAATAATGTAAGAACCATAACCTCTCCACAAATGGTGTGACTTAATACAATAACCATTTATTTTTGCTCATGGCCATGGGTCTACTGGACAGTTCTACACTTGATAGGACTCATTCCTGCATCTGAGCTCAGCTGTAGGTCAACTACATGGCTTTCCAGTCTTAGCTGGTCTGGTCACATGTCTGGGTCCCTGGCTTAGGAAACTAGTTGATTTTACCTGCACCTGGTGGTCCCTCTCCTCCAGCAGACTAGAGGAGGCTTGTTCTCATGTCAAGAAAAAGTAGCAGGGTTTCTGGAGGCCCAGGATCTGATGGCATGCTGTTGCTCCTGCCATATTCCACTGGTCAATTCAAGTTACACAACCAGCTTATATTCAAAGAGTGGAGAAATAGATGCTACTTTGTGTTGGGAAGAACTGCAAAGTCCATTACAAAGGGCGTGTGCAAAGCACATTCCTCTCTGCAGTTCAGCAGTTTGTGAAGAGTCAGGGTGAGAACTTGCTTCCCAGTCTGGTACTTCCTCTTACACACTTGACACTGTCCCTTCAAACATCAAGGAATGATATACAAATGCTTGTTTCTGAACTTTTATAAACCATCTACAAATTGCAAATATCAGTGCTCCCCAAAGTCCAGAGTCTATGATGCTTATTTGCCATAATCTTGGTCCTTTCTACACTAACCATTAACCAAACGTTCACCGGTTGAAATGATTTTGAATACTAACCTCAGACAGTCTAGTAAATGTCATAAGTTCAGTTCTCTCTTCTGAAGACTTTCTTAAACTTATTAAACTTCTACTTCATACTCTGAGGAATAAGATATTGCTATCACTTGTAACTTCTCTCTGCCCCTTGTTCTTTTCTGTAAACCTTAGTACATCTGACTGTGTGATTTGATTTCAAAGAGTTAAGTCTTTTTACACTAAATTCTGATATTTTCCTATAAAATTAAAACACTTCTCTGTTAGCAATCCTCTTTGGTTTTTTCCTAGGCCTCTAGGACTGTGCCTGCCACTCTTCCCCTCCATGTGTTATGTGGATCAGCACTGATTAGAAATATTAGATGAGAAAAAACAAACAAATAGCCTAAAAGTGAGTAGTAAACTATTAAAATTTGGCTTTATCTTTAACTATATATTTGAATTGACAGCAACAGATCAATTATCAATTAACAAGTAAGCCTGAATATATGTTTCATACTCAGGGGTGGAGCTCAGCCAGCTTTTGGTTTACTTGACTGAAATAAGTAAATGATTGAATTTCACATTAATCATCTAGATATGTGCTCATGTGTGCTTATCTACTCCTTGCTTCTCCTGAACTTTTTCTCTTGACTTTGTTTTCTCTTTCTTTCTTTTCTTTTCTTTTTTGAGACAGAGTCTCACTTTGTCGCCCTTGGTACAGTGCCATGGCATCACAGCTCACAGGAGCAACATCCGGCTCTTGGGCTTAGGTGATTCTCTTGCCTCAGCCTCCTGAGTAGCTGGGGCTACAGGTGCCCACTGCAATGCTCAGCTATTTGTTGTTGTTGTTGTTGTTGTTGCAGTTTGACTGGGGCCAAGTTTGAACCCACCACCCTCGGTATATGGGGCTGGTGCCCTACCCACTGAGCCACAGGCGCTGCCCTCTCTTGACTTTATTTTCTTGTGTGTTATGTGCCAAACATTCATCGAGTGTTTTGGCATTCATGTATAAGGTCAAGTGGAAAGGAGTCTTGTAGTTCAAGAGTGGAATTGCATGACTTTTATGCCCTCTGATTTCATAGGTATAGAATAGACTCCTGGGAGTAACGTAACTTTAGAGATAGAGGCAGAGAGGGAGAGAAAGAGAAAGAGAGAGACAGAGGAAGACCAAGACAGAGACAAAAGGAATAGTGGACACATTTGTGTGAATATCTGTTTGGAGGTCAGATCACAGAGACAAATAAAGGGCCCATGAGACTGTGTTATAATCAAAGGTAAACTCTGGTACACAAACAGGTACAGTAACAGAGGTTGGCCCAGAAGCTGATGGTGGTCAAGGGTAAGATATGGAGGTGGTTGCTGGGATTTCTCTCCTCTAGTCACTCAGGTGGCCTAAGAGCACAAAGAGGACGCAGTTTCAATTTCTCAATGGAGAAGTCACCAAAAGTAAAAGATAAAATTCTTGATTTCCCAATAAATATTGTTGTGGCATCCTGTTTTCCCTCATCTAACTAAAGCAAACCAACAGGAAGGAACTGGTTTGCTCTGCCTCTATGAGTAAAAGGATGCATCTCACTGGTCCACTGAGTATACCTGGCTTCAAAGAAGAGCACACCTGAGTGCCAGATGGCTTGGCATCATGTTGCGGCTCTGGCTGTAACTTCTTTGGTGAGATGGTAAGGTGTCCAGCAGCTCAGCTGTACAAGAAGGAAGTGAGTAAGGCTTCCGTTCAGAGCATGACCTTGTAGGTCACTTTTTGAGTCTATGTTCTGTGGAGTCTCTAACCTAATTACATCAGGGATGGAAAATGAGTGCAAATCAGTGAAGAGAGGAAAACCTATCTGGGGTTGGAAATACTTGAGGTGGAGAAACTATATAAGGCCCACCTTTATGAAGAAATTAGGTTGGATATTGGGGCAACAAGGTTTGAATATTAGGGGTTAATGAGAATGCATTTGCTGGTATCTTATGGCTTTTAGACACTGAGACCCTTGTGTTACCTAAATTTCAATGTCACTTGGTTCTATAAAATATTATCACTTCTGTACCCTTCTAAGATGCACTGTAGGTGTGGTCCCACCAATTTTCCTTCCTCCACCCCAACCTCGCCCCACCCCCACTCTTGCCCCTTTCTCCATATTCTTGTGTTATAGTTGGGTTATAGCCTTCATAGGAAAACTATATATTAGCTTCATAGTAGGCCTGAGTACATTGAATATTTTTTCTTCCATTCTTGAGATACTTTGCTAAGAAGAATATGTTCCAGCTCCATCCATGTAAACGTGAAATAGGTAAAGTCTCCATCTTTGTTTAAGGCTGTGTAATATTCCATGGTGTACATGCACCACAATTTATTAATCCATTCGTGGGTTGATGGGCACTTAGCAGAATACAAATGTTTTCATACAATAACTAGGAAAATGCCATGAAGGCTAAGGTTAATCAGTTTGATGGAAATAGTTCACATTGTATATGAAACCAGCATATTGTACCCCTTGATTGCACTAATGTACACAGCTATGATTTAATAAAAAAAATTGAAAATAGAAAAAAATATTATTACTTCTATCTTACAGGTGAACAAACAGGCTCAGGGAGGCTAGGCAATTGCCCAATCCATGCAGTTAAGATTTGAGGACAGGGGGTGGCGCCTGTGGCTCATCAAGTAAGGGTACCAGCCCCATATACCAAAGGTGGAGGGTTCAAACCTGGCCTCGGCCGAACTGCAAAAACAGAAAAATAGCCGGGCATTGTGGCGGGCTCCTGTAGTCCCAGCTACTCAGGAGGCTAAGGCAAGAGAATCGCCTAAGCCCAGGAGTTGGAGGTTGCTGTGAGCTGTGTGATGCCACGGCACTCTACCAAGGATGATAAAGTGAGACTCTGTCTCTACAAAAAAAAGATTTGAGGACAGTCATCTGGGACTCAGAAGGCTGAGCACTCTCTGTTGCCTCAGAGAGTCCTCTTACTTTTGCTCTGAGGCATTTCCCCTGAATTCTGAGGCACTTGGTTAGTGTCAGTCCTGGTGTTCTCTTCACGAATGTGTGTGTAGCATTAAGTTACTGTATCTGTCAAACTGATAGCCCAAAAGTATCATCAACTGAATGAGAAACAACGTATGAAACTTTGCTTGCTTCTTACTCTGCAACAAATAAATGTATGATTTTATGATCTGTAAGGTGATTTCTTACATTGTAAACTTCTCATGATTTTCTCTTGGTGAGGAACCAATCACTCACCAGCATCACCTAAATATTAAATTTCATTTCCGTAAAGTCTAAAGCATCCATCTATGACTGCCATTGGAGGAATTTATGAATGCAGCCTGGAAGATGTGTCTCCCATCAGCATGTCCTAATGGGGAGCAAGCACAGTGTTAAATACACAAAGCATATTCCTGTCCTCAAAGAGGTTACAGATCTCACTAGATAAACAGCAGTAGACACAGCATTGGGCTTGATTGAATGTTCAAGTGACCCACTGTCAAATTAAAAGCTGTAACTCTTCCGAGTTGGAAAGTCTTTAGAATTTAGAAGAGTAATCAAAGCCTTCAAAGCAGTTAGGGTGGGTAGATTTAAGTGAACCCTGAAGAACAGATGGGTAGTGAAGAGAGAAGCCATTGTAGAGGATTTTATGACATGGATAACAATCATACTGGTAGATTTAGGGAAGGTGAAAATGGAAATCTCTGAAGGATAGTGTGTTTTTATAAAGCGAAGGTGCTTAGGGAAAATACATGGAGAAAGAAGTGTTCCTTCAGGACAGGCTTTATATGTCTACATTATGGCCATTTAATATTTGATTCATAAGGGAAAGCTTTTCCACTTGTTTAAGCAAAGGGATGGTTTACTATCTTATAAAACACAAAGAGTTCGTATGGAACCCAATGGTGACTTGTCCGACATTTGCATGGTAGACAAGCAAGGATCAGAGGAGAAATTGTGTGTCAGGAGAAAAGCCCTAAGATCTGAGCTCTGGGGATCCATTTCCAGATGTGTTAAATCAGGACATATTTCACAGACATTTCTGCTTCTCAGGGTCCAAAATTAGAAAATGGAATAATATTGATTAGACCCTCCATTAATTAAGGACTCCTGTAACATTGTAAGTCTCTTTTAAATGGCAAGGACTAGGTTCTATTTTTGAAAAGGTGAATCTACAGGCTGGAAGTTGGAAGATGGTTGAAGCACCATCACCACACTCTCAGAGGGTATCACATTCTACCCTCCGGAGAGGAAGTTAAACATCTATTTCCCTAACACTTCCCTGATTCCCTACCTGCCTGCTCCGTTTGTACCCCACTGTTCAATGCTCTCTAAGTGTTTAAGCTGTGTGTGGGAGTACACGGAAAAATTAAGAGAGACTGACTTCTTTTTCAGAAGTAGTTAACTGCTAGAGAGCATTAGGTGTCCCCTGCTGACTGCTACAGGAAAGAAAGATTTGAAGTTCTATTTCAGGGGCTTCTAGATCAGGAATATCGATCTGGATTTGTTCAGGACACTGAGGCTGGTTAGATTCACACCAGGTGTGCATTCCTTCTACGTGTAGGATTTAACCCATCTCATGTTTTCTATGCAA
Organism: Arctocebus calabarensis; assembly: GCA_963573935.1. Taxonomy (NCBI): domain Eukaryota; kingdom Metazoa; phylum Chordata; class Mammalia; order Primates; family Lorisidae; genus Arctocebus; species Arctocebus calabarensis. The sequence goes on from CAUYON010107180.1 coordinate 13,354, forward strand.
TGGTGGCGATTAAGCAAAGAATTAGTGATGTCTCTCTAATAGCTCACTATGAAAAGTTTCCTCTGGTTTGTGATGGTGTTTGTCAATATTGAAAAATTACTGTTAAAGTGTTTCTAAACATGTGCATTGGAAATTACCCCTGTATCGGATGATGCTATTTCTTTCGACTTTTAGCCTACGTTAAAAAAAAAAAAAAAAAAAAAAGTAAGGGATTTGGCTAGACATCACCTATTTCCACCCAGGAGAGATGAAACATTGATTTGTTAAATACCATAGTAATTGCTTATGTACTTTCTTGCAGTTAACAGGTCTGCTTCTTTAAGAGAAATTATAGAAGTAAAGCTTCGAACAAGGGTCTGGATTGAATTTGACTGGGTGGAATCATGATTGTGTAGTAGAGTGGCAATTCTATGGAGGCAGAGGGAGGGTTGCTGAGTAACTGAGCAAAGTATGCCGGTGTGGATTCTTTCAAAGTATTCCAAAATCATCAGTCCTATACAAGACTGAGGATGTTCCCGTGGTTTGGGATCATTCTAAATTTGTCAGGGAGCAAAGCCTAATTACTGAGGAAGCCTGAGCCTCAAAATTTAGTGAAAATGCAGCTTCTGTTAAGAAAGGGTGCTGGAGTCAACAAGGAGAAAGTGAGGCTGGATGTGTCTTACCTCGGTCTCAGTGTCTGGTGCCGACAGTCCTGTCTCCTCTTTAGACAAGCCACGAAGCTGCAGAAATTAAACAAATAAGAAACATTTATATTCCATTTATAGGCAAATAAAATCCAAAAGATATAGATCTTTGAATGGATCCTGCAGTCGTAAATAGACTTCAGGGTGAGCTGCCTATATTTCTCTCGCCATTGAATCCAATCTGCTGTGAAAAATTTTCACTGTCTCCAAGTCATCATGGAAACATTCTCAGCTAATTGAGACATTCCCAAACAATTAAGATAACCAGATGCGTCTGTTATTTGTAATTACCTGAACATGCTTTCCTTTCTTTGAGAATAGTTCCATTTTTTGAGCCTTTTGAACTACTCCAGATAATGAAAATGAAGATTACTGTGTGTGCATTTTTCACTCGGCCTAATTTTGACGTGGAATTACCTCTTTCCAAAATTAAGCAGCAAAACTAGAAACACATGGAACAAAAAAAAAAAGAACTTTTTATTTTGCCTTGTCCCCAAATAATATCATTTCTCCCTAAACAAAATTAGAGCTCTGACTATTTCTTAGATTTAAGTTAAGACAGATTTATATGTTAAAGATGGAGTACAACAGTTAAGGGGAAAATAAATAATTTATAATTACCACACAACCTGCCACGTTTCTTCTTTTAGATTCATGAAGGGTCTGGAGCACCAGATCCAGTTCTTGGCAGTAGATGTAATGGGTTTTTACTAAGTGGTAACTACCACCATAACTATGTAGCATTATTCGTACTACTATTATTCCTACTACTAGTCCTACTACTCTTAACAATTACATCTCTTTCTCAAAATGGAGATCCTCATTATTGCCATGGGATTTCCTTAGAACACTTTTTATTGATTTGTCTAATATATTATTGATCAGAATAATTCGCCACTTTAATAATTATACTACAACATTTCTACTCTTCCAACTATGTAAATCCTTATAAAATTTCCAGATGCAATTTAAATTCTACTTTTGTTTTAATTTTGGGTTTTTCTTCACTATTTCTTTTCAAATTGATCTTAGATTACCTTTTAATATTTTTTATAATTGCCTTGAGCAATTATTTAGATTGCATTATAATTTAAAATTTCATATGCCTATGCTGAACAGAAGGCTTGGCCTCTCCTGGTTTTCCTTCCCTGCCTATGACTCTAACCCTAGTCCGTGGTAGGTCCTCAATTAATATTTGATCTGCTTTTATTTGAGAAGCTCTTATGCCTTTCCAATATGCTTATTCCCTCTAGGAAATATTGTCATTTGGTGTTAAGCAATTTTGGATTCTCCAATATTAGAGCGTTATAATCCATCTATAAGACAAATGAAACATTCTTCTCTTATTCTGGGCAGTAGATCTGGTATTACTCTAGGTCAGTAATTTTCACACAGTGTGCCGTGAGAGGTTCTTAGGTGAACTGGGAAAACATTTCAAGACCTTTAATTAAATTTTTTTCGAATAAAGTTTAAGGCACAAGTCTATTTTGTTTTATACTTGTTTTTTGATCAAAATAATTTAAGTGTGCCATGGAAGTTTAGAGTTTTGAGTGTGCTGTGAGATAAAAAAGGTTGAAAAACACTGCTTTAGGCCAATCAATGAAAGGGAACGTTTCCTACCTAGAACATCAACACAAGAGAAATGTCTGTGGAGGCAGACAATGACATCGGGAGACATATGAGTGTGAGAAAAGAATAGAACAAAAAAAAAATGGAAGAGGAGGAGATGAAAGGAGGAGAAAGAGAAAGAAGAGAAAAAAAGAGAAATGGGGAGAAGAAAAAAATTGTTTTCCCTATAAACGGCATTTTAAAACAATGAATACAAATGGAGATGAGTGAGTGATATTTATGCAGCAGTTGCTAAAATATTTTTTCCAGTTTTGGTGAGTACTTCCGAGCTAGCATAGAAAGCTTTTCATTCTTATCCAAGTGATTATTGATCATCATCGCCATGATTAATAGTAACTTTATTAGATTCCTGGCCCTAGTATACAATTGTTGTTAAAGAATAAGGATCTCAGGCCAACATTTTCAAAACCAAAATTCACTATTTTTAACAGTTCTTATGTATTTTCTCTTTCTTTGAACAAAAATAAATAGAAATTACAACCAGGCATATCTTACTTCAAATCCTTGTTGGGCAACTTAATAATTTTATGACTTTGGACAAATCATTTATTATCTTGAAAAATTTTTTTAATTTTAAATGTGAGAATAGAAATACCTAATAATGTATGTGTGATAGGCATTTCATCAATGTCATATTTAACTACTAAAACCATTGTTCCTTAAACAAAAATATTTTGTCCTGGAGTAAAGTGAAGAAAACTTTAGAGGAAATAAAAATTATCGTAAGTTGTCATTGCTGTCTTAAATTGTATTTTTGATTACATTTTACTTAAGTATGTATAAACATGCTTATAATCACTCATTATAAAAAATGAAACTAAACGTCACACTATATACAAATAAAAATATGTAATTAAAACTATTCAAAATAATGTAATGTGACAGATGATGATATATTATTTTCCTGAACTAGACTATCTATGTGGGTTTAATTGTAAAAACAACACATATATAGACATTGGTTTGAATTTCTGTCTACTTGTATATTTGCGCTGTTGAACGTGATGGATTGCTCCTTGAATCATACCTATCATTGTAGTCATTTTTCCTTTTATAATAATAACTAATGTAAACAATAATTCATTGTGTTAATGGACATATTCTTACAGCAATCCACACAAGAATTAACACTAAAAATGCTTTTAAAACAGAATTTCATAAAAAATTCTTCATTGGTTATTAGAGGTTAGTCCTCATGAGCTGTTGCAAGTTGAGATGTGTAAAGATGAAGGATCAGCACGGGGCAGGCCTGGTGCTGCTGCCACGTGTGGTTTACTTTGACCTCAGTGCGTGCCCACTATGTGTCCTGTGATGATTTAATTACTCAACCAGCACTCTCTCCTTGAGCAGCTGTAAAACCTTCGTTAAATCTGTACCATGTGCTGTGATGTCATTTACTGTTCATTTGGTACAAAGAACCCATTTGTATATTAAATCTGCTTCTGTTCTTTTCTCATTAGCCTGTGACAATTAATGTAGAACATTATTCCAGCGCACTGTCACTTTCGTGATGTCAAAACATTCTAGATTTATTAAGTAAATTATGAAGCTAAACTCCAACTCTATGAAAATATCTTTCAATTGTAGCTGATCACTGTAAAAGAGAAGTTTTGTCTTTATAATTAGTAAAAGAATTCAATGATAGTACAATAGCAGACATGTGATGATCGCTGTCTCAGTAACATTAGGACATGATCACCTAAAGCTAGCCAGACATGTGCTGAGTGGATGGGATCATTGGTACCGGGGTGACTCTAAACGCACAGACACCGCTGACCAGTGAAGTCTTGTGGTGGTATTAGGTTATATGATAGTCTACTGGATGATTCAGAATTTTCTGTCCTTCTATATTTGAAACTGACAATCATGCTGAAAATATGAAATTAAGAACAGAAAATTTGTTATTGTAGATTTTGTTGACTTTTCCTAATGCTGCCACAGACTCTCATGGGTCAGTAGACACAGCAAATTAACACATTCAATGCCAAGAGCACGCATTCATTGGAGAGCAAACGACAGGTTAATAATGTTGAGCTTTTCATATTATATGAGTGCTTTCCCTCTTGTGATCTTTATTGAATTTGATTATGACTGAGACAGGTATTTAGTTACATCTTCTTGAATGGTCTTCTAGACTAGGATTATCAGAGCCACATTCCATGATCTAGGACACCAGGCTCTTGACCGGGCTGTTCTCTATGTGTTGTAGATCACCCCAAACTACTTCAGGAAAAGGTTTTCCCTCACTACAGAGACTTCTGTGACCTGCTTCTATGGGAAGGAAATATGGCCTTCAATTCGAACAAGCATCCTTGTAACACTCTTTCGTGCTCACGAGAGAATGCCAAACCTTCGATCAGCTTGGTTTACTGCTGGGTCTTATGTTGCTGTACAAACTAAAAGCAAGAAAGAGCATGATGCTTGTCAGGGAGCCCAAATGTGAGCTCTTAGACTTCCTGGACACACCAGAAAAGTTCAGGTGAGGAAAAATAATATCCATGGAGAAATTCTTTTGTTGTTGTTGTCGTCATTATTGTCCCAGCTGGCCCTGGCCGAGTTTGAACCCACCAGCCTTGGTGTACGTGGTCAGCACCCTACCCACTGAGCTATGGGCATTGCCCATGGAAAAATTCTTAAGGGGCTACAACCCATCTATTTTTTACAGGTGAACCATTCTTAATCCTTTTCTATCTCAGCACACATGAAAGATGATGTTTATATACAGAACATACTCTCATGCATAAACGGAGACTTTGAAAAAAGCAAGAAAGAAAACACAACATTTATAGTAAGATAAAACATTATAGTACTACCTCACGGCCTCAATAATCATAAATGCTACCTGAATGGTAGGTGGTATTTTGCCCATTTTCCAGAGGGAAAAACTGAAGCTCAGAGAGGTTAGGTAGCAGTCAGGAGCAGCCGCCTGATTTAGCATAGTTTTCTGTTCTGGTCCCTAATTATTTCAACCCATTTTAAGGAGAAATATCATAGTCTTTCATAAAAGATTATTCAAAGAAAGTCAAGTATTGTTTCAGAGATGGAGTTGTGCAGAGAAATATATCAGGGTTCGTGACTTTTGCAGAGGCAGATGTGGATTTGACTGCTTCTTACCTCTCATTTTAGACCCTAAAGGGGAAAACTATGGATACAGCCCAGATTCAGACTAAGAGTCTATTCATGCTAAGGAGAGCTGAAATCTGTTCATCTGGTTTTTATTTTCCTGAAGTTAAAAACATTAGGCTGGCATTGAGAAAACATGATAAAATGTAAATGAAAGAAAAAAAGATGAAAAGATAGTTCAATCACTTAAAAAACCCAGGTTAATAAACACAGTTGACATATAAACACATTTTAGATACAAATTGGATTGTAGAAAAGCCACTGAAGAAGGCTGCTTGTTATTATCTTTTATCTTTTTCAACTCCTTCTATAGTACTGGTGACAGGGCAGGTATTGTTCATCATTCATACGTATTAGCCCCCTTTATGCTCGCAACACACTAGTGAAGGATGGTGCCGCTGACTCCTTCTTACACAGTGAGATTGGCGTGCTGAAAGTTTGGGTACATTGCTTAGCATCACACATGTATAAGTGGTGGAGGCGAAGATCAAATCTAGATAGTTGGCCCCAGTGTACATCTCATCTCCATTACCCTCTATATTCTCCTTCCCTACCCACTGGTCTTATGGCTGTCTCCAGGTCTCATTCATTACTTGGGCAAATCAATTTCTCCAAGTGGGACCACTTCTGCTCACTCTCCTATCTTCCATTGGAAGAGTTGGAGGTGGTTATAAATCCACAAGCACTGGCCTGTCTCTCACATCCTCCAGTTTCAGAGGACCCTACAGAAACAGAGAGACCTTTCTCATGACTTTGATAAAAGTCTATAGGAAAGCCAGAATCTAGGTAACCCTGAAGTATAACAAGATAACAAAACAATGATAATAATAAGAAAAAACACCAAGTGCTTACTCATGGTGATCACTAGGATAAGTCAATTAGAAAAATCAATCCATTCATCCTCTTAACAGTGCTCTGGGGTAGGTGTTGTCATCACCCCTATTATACAAATAATTAAAGAAAGGGAACCAGGCTGATGGTGACTGCATCATTGTGGTAACTATATGGAAACATTTAGATATGAATAGATAAATTTAAGAATAAGGATACTTATGTGGATAGTTTAATTGCACAACGTAAGCCATTTATATTTAGGCCAAGTACATCTTGTGAATCTATGTATTAAATATTTGTGAAATTATAGGCTGATACTGAGAGAGCAGTGGGAAAGTAGGGCATGGCAAGGAGTCCGTTTTCTTTGGTATGATCTTTACGGAAGACAGGAGCAGGTGTACCTTTAGCATTGCTGTGTGCTGGCTTCTGGAATGGGGTGCAGCGTGCAGAGGGAGCTCGCGGCCTCTCTTGTGACCTGCAGTGTCTTGGTCAGAACGAGATTTGAAGCAATAAATGGTGCTCACGGAGAGGAAAGATGGTGGCTCAGCCCCAGGCTGGTGAGAGCAAAGGAAGGAGGAACTTCTCCCGAGAGCTTAGCTGGCAGGAGTCTCTGGTTCTCATGTTAGCTTCCACTCTCAGCTGCCTGCCTCTTCTCAGCCAGGCTCTGTCCTGGCACCACAGTCCCCTCTCTCTGGACCCACTTCCCCAAGCCTCAGGATCCTTAGGACGCTGATGAGTTGGAGCCTGGAGAAATCCTGATCCTCTGCAGTGGTTGGGGCTGGGGTTTGGATTTGTGTCCTAGACATCCCAGAACACATTTGTTATCATCATCATCATCATCATCATAAACTACTGAGACACCAGGGTACCTAGTATTATACAGCAGGTATTTACAGCCGGACTTTTGTAGGTGAACTTTTACTCCTAACCTAATTTGTACAATTCCCTCCACCCCACACCAACATGGATTCATTATTCTAAATAACTTCCTTCACGGGAACATTTGGAAGACAACCTGTTCACAATTTGGGCACTCTCAGCCCAGTAACTCATCGTTGCCTTCTCTGTATCCTGTGTTCTGCTTTATGATCACCAGAGCATGGCAATGTTTAGTCTCTCACTACCCCAGGGAAAGCTCAGAACAGTGGGCTCGTCCTTGGCTTCTGATACCCGTCGTTAGCGGAGGGCACTGCAAAGAAAAGCACGAGCTGCACTCCACATTCTGTGTTGCTTTTTTCCTTCCCTTTGATGGCCGCAAATCAATCTGATAAAACAAAGTATACAATAAGCATTTGATGCTGAATATAAAGTTTACCATTACGTTTTGTTATATATTCAGTTTCTGAAACTGGAATTGGCTTTTCTAAACAACAGCTGTGATGAAGGGGCAGCTGTTTTGGAGCAGAAATGGCTCTGAACTGAGAGTTAGGGTCCTACAGCTGAGTCCCAGATCTGCCTCTGGCTTCATTAAGCCAGCTATTGGACTCTTCTGATAGTAAGTTTTAATATCTGCAAAATGGGACTAATTTTGTTCCACTGGATGGGAATTATATAATTACATATCTATATCAATTTCTATAACTATAGAACAATGCTTTGTAAAGTACGGAGTAAATACAGGGATAGGGGAAAGGGAGGGGAGGGGTGGGGGGAGGATGGGTAGAGTGAAGGCAATTAGTGGGAACACACCTACGGTGCATCTTAGCAGGGTACTGGCGAAACTTATTAAAGGTAGAGTATTAATGTCTTTATATAGTGATCAAGGAAATGCCATGAAGGATATCTGTAACAGTATGATCAAAATATTT
>CAUYON010107181.1:0-80738 GCA_963573935.1 Arctocebus calabarensis
CTGACTCCTTCAAGAGTTTTCCCTGCACTTTCTTCTAATATTTTTATAGTTTCATGTCTGAAGTTTAAATCTTTGATCCAGTGAGAGTCTATCTTGGTTAATGGTGAAAGGTATGGGTCCAGTTTCAGTCTTCTACAGGTCGCCAGCCAGTTCACCCATTCGATCCTATAATTCCTTTATTGGGTATATATCCTGAAGACCAAAAATCACATCATAAAAAAGATATTTGTACCAGAATGTTTATTGCAGCCCAATTCATAATTGCTAAGTCGTGGAAGAAGCCCAAATGTCCATCGACCCACAAATGGATTAATAAATTGTGGTACATGTAGACCATGGAATACTATGCAGCCTTAAAGAAAGATGGAGACTTTACCTCTTTTGTATTTACATGGATGGAGGTGGAACATATTCTTCTTAGCAAAGTATCTCAAGAATGGAAGAAAAAGTACCCAATGTACTCAGCCCTAATATGAATCTAATTTATAGCTTTCATATGAAGGCTAAAACCCAATTACAGCACAAGAATACAGGGAAAAGGGAAAGGGAGGGGAGGGGAGTGGGGAGGATGGGTGGAGGGAGGGCAGTTAGTGGGATCACACCTATGATGCATCTTAGCAGGGTACTGGCGAAACTTATTAAATGTAGAGTATCAATGTCTTTATATAGTGATCAAGAAAATGCCATGAAGGCTATCTGTAACAGTACGATCAAAATATTTCTGATTTATGTGAAGCACATTGTGCCCTATGATTGCACCAATGTACACAATTATGATTCAATAAAATTATTTAAGAAAAAGAAAATCTATCAGAAAATGTTTTTATTTAAAATGGTGGAAATAAAATTACCTATGGAAAACATTACCAAGAAATATTTAGTATTTATATGAAGTTGGGGTGCTCTAAATTGAATTTACTTCTGCAAGGTATGTAAAGGACTTCTTGAAGTAATATGGGAAGACTGACTATTGTAATGATGGGCAATCTTTGTCAAATTAAGATATAAATTTACTGCAACTCCAAATGAAAATCCCTGAGGTTTTTGGGAGTGAGACGTGGTTAAGACCAATAACTGACTTTCAAAATGACACAGAGTTAGTAAGTGCAAGTTGACCATAGAATGCTGGGGATAGGCACATAACACATGTTGTCTCGGTTAAACCTTACAAAATTTTAAGTCTAAACTTAAGCTCACAGAAGTTAAACAGTTTTCCAAGGGTCACCCAGGTGGATGGAATTGGGACTTCAACATGGGTCTCTAGGTCTTCTTCTGGAAACTGAGGTTTTTAAAAACTGTGCTATATATTGCATGAGAACAGTCATCTAAATTTTTTGTATTTCAAATATGTGGAGCCTACAGGAAGAAACAGTTTCCACTAAATGGCGTTACCTGCATTCCAGTCAAAGTCTATTCAGAAAGGATACTTAAAGTCTTTCCTTATCTCCACTTAAAATAATGGTCTTACTATGGAAAACTCTTTATAATACGTTCATTTTGTTAAATGAACAAAAGCCGGGAGCGTGGTGGCTCTTGCTTGTAATCCTAGCACTCTGGGAGGTCGAGGGTGGTGGATTGCCTAAACTCAGGAGTTCCTTCCAGCCTGAGCAGGAATGAGACTTTGTCTCTAAAAATAGCAGGCATTGTGGGGGTTGCCTATTGTCCCAGCTAATGAGGAGGCTGAGGTGAGAACCTCACTTGAGCTCCAGTTTGAGATTGTTTTGAGCTATGACACCAAGGCACTCTACTACCAAGGGCGACAAAGTGAGACTCTTGTCTCCTAAATAAATAAATAAATAAATAAATAAATGAACAAAAGCACATTGCAAGGCAGAATGATCCACTTTCTATATACATAAAACATAAAATGATATTTTTAGCTTCTTATGTGAATATATATTTACATATGTTCATAAATAATGAATATTTACATAACATATACATATATTTTTATATATTAAAGGTATATAATTATATGTAGTCTATTATCTATAAATGGATATTAATATTCTAAACGTTAACAGTGGCTAATTCATAATAATATTTATTCTTTTTTGTTTACAGTTGCTTCCTTTATAAATTATAACATTCCATAAAAGGACAGCTCTTTTTAAGTCAAAAATCACAGAAATCTAGATTGCTTCCCCAATTTTGGTTTATAATGAAAAATTAAGTCGGCAATTTTTATTTGCCACCTGTTGGGGGCCTAACACAGAAACACACAAACCCTTTTCCCCTCCCCCTGCTCCTTCTTTCCTCCTAAGACAAAGACAGAAAGGATCTGGCTAGCCCCAGCCCCTGGAAGTTTCTGCCCCAAAGACCCTAACCTGGCAAGCAATCTGGGGACTGTGCCAAAAGCCCCCAATAAACGTGGTCTCTAACTGCCCCCAGGGGCCGCAGCCTTCTTTGCACTGCCCAGGCCGTCACCCTCCCCTTTCAATAAACCTGGCCTGAACATTTCCTCTGCTACCTAGTCTCTGGACCCCACTGCTTACACCTTTCACCACCTGAAATATATTAATACTAGTAGTACTACTTTTTTTTTTTTTTGAGACAGAGCCTCAAGATAGCGTGCTGTGGCATTACAACTCACAGCAACCTCCAACTCCTGGGCTCAAGCGAGTCTTCTGCCTCCGCCTCCCAAGTAGCTGGGACTACAGGCGCCCGCCACAATGCCGGGCCATTTTCTGGTTGCAGCCATCATTGTTGTTTGGCGGCCCGGGCTGGATTCAAACCCGCTAACTCAGGTGTACGTGGCCGGCGCCAGTTAAGCCACAGGCGCCGAGCCAGTAGTAGTACTATTAATAAAGTTATCTTGGAGACTTTATTTGCGAAAATTGTCAAATCTGATTAGCTTGGTCTTCAGCAGTTAGGTGAATGTAAGGCAAACCTATAGAATGATTTAAATATGGTAATCAGATGAAATTATACCAGGCCTTTATTCTAGCAATGGGTCCTGTCCATTTCCAAGGTTCTTGTAGCAAATCCTAGTTTTTGTGCTAACTTCAAATGTGGTCCTGCTTGACCCTGGGCTACCAGCCCCTCCTACTCCTCCTTTCCCACTGCCGACCGACTGGTACACTACTGGAACGGTCCACGGATAAGCAGCGTTCTTTGGATAGTAAGGTTCTGCTTCGTTGTTTGAAAATGCCCAGCGATTCTTGTTCTTGCCACGGAACTCTGCATGTTAACATGCGTCTTAGCACGACCTTAAATGCTGACTTCCACACACCCATATTTCAGCTACACTCTCGGTATTTCCTTTTTGTTTGTTAGCTATAAAACTGAACAAATGGGACTGAGGGACGTTGGCACAGCTCCAAATCAGAGTGAAACGCATCCCAAATTGGCCCTTTGCCCAAAGGTATAATTTTCAGCTGTGAGTTGCCCTTAATTTTGAAAATCATCTTTGCAACCTCAGATTTTTCAGGGCGGTAGAAGCATTGTGTCTGCTCTCTAGGCAGCCGGCAAAAAAGAAAAAAAAAAAAATAAAAATACAATATCTTGCCTTCTTTTTGCATCAGATCAGACTTCTTTAGCTAGAGGATTCAACATATTAAGAAAATTCAAGAGTAAATGATATAAATACCTCGTGCCTGCTGGCTATATGCATCTCCGTGATGTGCGGATTTCTTTAGGTCATTTGGTCTTAGATCATTCTTTCAAGTTTAGTGAGATATTTTAAATTTCTCTGCCTTTAAAAGCATCAGTTTCAATTATGTTGCTGTAAATATTGAATTATTCTGTGATTAAGGATAACAAATATTTTGTAAACATGTATGCTTTTATGTATAAGGCATCAAAAATATGCTCATGAATGGTATTTTATAAGAGGGTCAAGGAGCACAGGGACTTTCCAAACAGCAAGATGATGTTTATTTCTACGAATAAAGTCTTCTAGGGTGTCTTAAACTCCAAAAGGCATAAGATGGTCCTAATCAACTAATATTTGTTCTTCTTTGAGAAGATAATGCCTGTGAGAACGTCAACAGTCTCCATGATTGCCATTTTGCTTTTTGTATTTATTTAAAGTAAGATGTGAAATTTTCTATTTTATCAAGTTCAACTTACACCTGGAAATTTGATTTTTTAAAACATCTGATGGAATTTGTTAGTCAACCCTATGTATCTCTTATTCCCCAAATTGCAAAACAAATGCACACCAATTAAATTAAATGTAAACAATTGCACATCTTTTTTATTATTAGTTCTGCTACAATTATAGATCATGGTTTGAAATCAGGCATACCTGCCCTCTGATACCCAGGTTAAGGAATTTAATCTACACAAAAAACTCCTGCATCTGCCAAAAATAAAATACTTAATCTGTGTGAACCATGATTTATACTCTCTGAGCCTCAATTTCCTTATCTCAAAATGTAAGATAACATTTCTTTTCTGCAAAGTTTTTGTGGGAAGTCATGCAGTAATATGTGAAGAGGTCTAGTACAGGATGTAACAACATTTAAAATAGGTTTATACTGTTTTTCTTTTCCGATTATGAGAGGAATAGAAGGTTATTATAGAGAACTGAAAAGAAATAAAAGTCAGGTGTGGAGGAGTGTGCCTCAGGAGGCTGAGGCAGGGGGATCACTTGATGCCGGGATTTTGAAGCTGCAGTGAGCTATGATCGAGCCACTGCACTACCACCTGTGTCACAGAGACCCCATTTCTGAAAAAAAGAAGGGTAGAAAATAATCACCATTGTCACAGCATCCTATTTTCTGGCCTTTTTCCTATCACGGTATTTTGTAGTTGAGGTATTGCTCAATATAAAATTTTATATTTTGCCTCCATTCAACTTACTTTATAACACTTTTTGACACTTTATAACATTTTCTTCTGTTATTACACAGCTCTTCGTAAACCATCCGTTTTAGTGCCTGTGCACTTTCCCTATTGTCGGGTTTGTTGTTTCCAATGTTTTGTCTTGTAGACGGTGGCATGATAAATACCTTTGTTTCTAACTATTGCATTTCAGATCGTTCTCACAGAATAGATTCTATCTGCCCCATCTGTTCTCTTTTCCATGTTTCCAGCTACTCTGCCTTCTTTTGGATTAATGATTTTTTTTTTATAATTCTATGGAATCTCCTTTATTGGCGCATTTGTTATAACCTATTTGTTTCTTTATAAGGATGTTTTAGTGTTAATACTATACGTCTTGAACTTATCACATCCCACCTTCAAGTTCTATCACAGTTTACCAAGTCATGCACAGTATAAAAACTTTAAAATAGCATGTGTCCACTCCTCCCTCCTGGCTGGTGTGCTGTTTTTGTCTTACCCTTTTCCTCTATGTGTGTTACAAATATCACAATACATTGGTTTTAATAATCAGCTCTCTTTTTACAAATATTTTTAGAGTAAAAGTTCTTTCGTATTTAGCCACCTATCTACTATTTCTGTTGCTTTTCATTCCTTTGTGTAGCTTAGATTTCCATCTGGGGTCATCTATCATTTTCCATCTGCCCGAAGGCTTTCCTTTAACATCCCTCATGGTACAGATCTGCTGGTGATGCATTCTTTTAGCTTTTGGATGTCTGCAAAAGTCTATATTTTGCCCCAATTTTTGAATTGTCATTATGATTATTATTTTTTTGCTGAGTATAGAATTCTGGGTTGACTTTTATTTTTTCTTTCAAGACATTAAATATGTTGCTCCACTAGCTTCTGGCTTGCATTGTTACTGACAAGAAGTTTGTTGTCATTCTTACTTTTGTTCCTCTATACAGAGTGAGTTTTTGATTTGGCTGCTTTTTAGATTTCTCTTCATCACTGCTTTTAAGGAGTTTAAATATATGACTGGATGTGTTTTCCTCAGGTTGTGCCTAGAGTTTGTCGAACTTAGGTTTCTGGGTTTGCAGTTTTCATCAAATTTAAAACATTTTTCAGCCAGTAAAATTCCTTAAAATATTTTTTTGCTGATCCCTCATCCTAACCTCTGGAGAATCCGATTACACGTATAGTAGGCTGTCTGAAGTTGTCCTAAACCCACTGATTCTCTGTTCATTTATTTTAGTCTTTTGGATAATTTCTATTTCTATGCCTTCATCTTCATCAATCTTTTATATTGTCTTAACTGCTGCTAATCTCATCCCATGTAATAATCTTCATCTTAGACATTTTAGTTTCATTCTCTAGAATTTTTGTTTGGGTCTTTATATCTTGTCTGTCACCACTTAACCATGCTCAATCTTTCTTTCATACATGGAATATAGTTATAATAACTATTTTAGTGCCATTTTCTACTCCTTTCCTCTATGTCATTTTGGAGTCTGTTTCTGTTGATTAGTTTTTCTCCTCACTATGGGCCATACTTTCCTGCTTTGTTGCATGGCTAGTAATTTGTTACTGGGGCTCAGAAAATAGTATCCCCAAATGAAGGCCTCAGATGCAGCCTTAGGAAAAAAAACAAAAACCGTTTTCTCTGACCCTCTCCTGCCTTCTTGTCTCCCAGCCCCATTTTTTCCGAGGCTCCTTATGGATAGGCCACAGAAACCAGTATCCTCTTCCTCCAAAGCCAGCCATAAAACTTAAAAATAATATTCTTTCTCTCTGCCTTTTTGTGCCCATAAAGAAATTATTGTACAACTGTAGGTCACAAGTCCCCCTTTCCAGAGGGGATCCTGCCCCATTCCCAGAAGGAAAGAATGCTGCTCTGAGAGGCTGAGAAGAATCTAGACAGACAGGTCTTGCTGGGTTTCCCCAATCAGTCTGATCGCATTTGATCATACCCTTTTTGTCCAATCATATTTCTACATGGCTGTCTGTATTTTGTTGAGCCTAAGTATAAAAATGGACACTTCCCCTTTGGGTCTTCAATCTGAAAGCTTTCAAATATATACATTAAATACATTTGTATGTCTTTTCTTCTTTCTATTAACCAATGTGTCTCATGCTAGTGATTTTTCAGTGAACCGTTAGGGAGTCAAAGGCTGTGGTTCCTGCACAGACATTGTGGCTTATACCGTGATAGATAGTGGATATTTTTGTGTTTCCATAAATATTTTTCAGTTTTTTTCTGGGATACAGTTGAGTTACTTAAAAACAATTTTATCCTTGCAAGGCTCTATTTAAAGCTGTTTTAAGAACAGCACTTAACCTAGGGTTGTTTTTTTTTTCTACTACTAAGACAATATCCTTCTGAGTACACCACACAATGACCCGTGTTTTACGTGGTTTTCCATTCTGGTCATTAGGAACATGAATTATTTAAGGCCCTATGTTAGTTTTATTTTTTATTTTATTTTATGTTGTGGGGGCACATTTTTGTTAATTGAGCAAATGTTATGTGCCAAGTGCCATGCTGCGTGCTTAGTATTTATAATTTCTGATTCATATAAAAATGCTTTGGTATCAGTGGTATCACATGTTCATTTTGCTGGTGAAACACTGAAGTTCAGAGAGTGTAACAATTTTCCTAAGATCACACAGCAAGGAAAGAGTGGTGTTGGGATTCAAATCCCTCTGTTAATTTAGAGTGTTCACACTAACCCTTTCAGATGGTTCTTTCCCCAGTCTTGGGCAGTTTCTTTATATATACATGCAATCAGCATGAGGCTGAAGGCTTGGGGTGGCGAGGTGGTTCTCTGCAGTTCTTTACAGTTCTGTCTATATGCAGCTTTCTTCTCTCCACTCCTCTGCCCTAAAAACTCTCACCATGTTGGCCTCCCAGAATGCCAGCAGTGGCTCCCCAATAAATTGAAACTTTTGACCTCTGCCTACTTTCCTCTTCCCTGTACCGTGGCTTGGAAACTCTGGGAAGTTAGGTAAAGTAACTGTATGACTCACCTCATTTGTTTTCTGTCTCTCGAGAATCACTTCTCCTGTCCTATTGTCCAGAGTCTAGAATCATTGATTTCATAGATGTTGACCAGATATTCAGTTGTTTCAGGTGTGTGTGTTGAAGGGGGGTTGGCTTAAATCTGCTTCCTTTTACTCCATCCTGGCTAGAAAAGAAAATCCTCCCAGAATAGATTTTTTTGAATTACATGTTATCTTTAGGAATTTTCATATTTTCTTCAGAAATTCTAAGTATAAAATCGATAACGCAAAAGAGAAATACAAAAGTTAGGTTTTTTTTTTCTTTTTTCCAGTTTCGGTAGCTAAGAATTTAAATCTCTCTAGGCTCTACTAATGACTATTCTGAACATTGAGACTAATTTTCAAAGGAAGCTTTGCTATACACTACGTATGAGTTACAGTTTTATTCTGAGTCTGCTTTTTAAAAATTGAATGCTCTTAGAGATATTGTCAAATCATCCATTTGGGAGAAAAGTGGATAAATTTCACTAACCTTTTGCTTAGCACAGTACCTGGCAGCCCATAGGCATGCACTAAGTAACAGTGGGAAGAATGATGAGTAAATAAAATTCTAAACATGGTAATGATACTATTCATCATAAGATAAAGGTAGCATTGCTGGTTTTAAATACATTAAACTAAAGGTTAATATAAGAAAATCTAAATATTTCAATAAATGTTACTGGATAATTTTGGTTCAATGACATATCCATTTTACTGGAAGAGAGAAATGTATTAGGTTCTATTGACAGAAATAGAATATGCAGGTCAGGAACTCAGTAAAGACATTAATGAGAAGGAATGGGTTAGTTAAAGAGACTGCTTAGTGCCTACATTCTTCAAACAAAGTTTCGCATGAGCCCAGTACACAGGTGAGCTTTGGGGCATGGAGCAGATGCAGCTAACACAGAACTTTCTAGGCACCACTCTCTGTTGCCACAATTCCATAACCCTGGCTTGTGATCATAATGCCAGAATGGACAAAGGCTATGCACAAATCAATCCAACAGTAATTAGTGACAGAGAAACGTGTACCCTCACTTGCTGTACCTTAGGAAAAGCTCTGGGAAGTTGGTGAGGTGGTGATGTTCAGTAGCAGAAAGAGAAGAGCAGGAGGGATGGTCTGGGGTTGCAAATACAGGTGATTTTACTGGACAGGCAAGTGCACAAATCCCTTGGTTCTGCAACATATAAGTCAGTGTTTTCATGAATTCAGGTCACCTCTTTAATTCTTGCAGTGGCTATTATTGATTACAGGAGAACACCACGACTGGGAGGTGGTAGAACTCTTTCTCCTGGTTTAGGAGATTTTAACTAAATTGAAGGTCAAGAAATGATGGTAGCTTGTTGTCTGGATGGTTGCAATCCCTTTCTACTGCTCTCACGATGCAAACTTACTCCAAGGGGCTAAGA
Source organism: Arctocebus calabarensis (assembly GCA_963573935.1). Taxonomy (NCBI): domain Eukaryota; kingdom Metazoa; phylum Chordata; class Mammalia; order Primates; family Lorisidae; genus Arctocebus; species Arctocebus calabarensis. The sequence goes on from CAUYON010107181.1 coordinate 9,220, forward strand.
CAGCAGTAATGGAGCTAACAAATCTTTTATACATAGGTTGCAATTACGAATACTAAAATAAATGTATTAAGGTAAGTATAACATTGATTAGTAGAGACTAAATATTTGGCCATTTGATTAATATAACAGACATCGACATGTCTGCTACTTTAAGTATCATGTCACAAGAACATATACAAAGAGGATAAATATATAACTCTGATAAAATAAATAAAACAGACACAGAAACTAAAGTACATGCCTTAAATCAAATATCTCAGTGTTTTAGTTCTATACACATATACTGCATATGTTTAAATGTAGTGAAGAATAGAAAGGTATTTCTATTAAATCAAAGGCTCTATTTTTGTAAACCAAACATTAAAAAATAATTTCTTAATATATGGGAATCAAATCCACACAATAATTATTCATATTATTTATACCCTTTAAGATTTGATAAGTATGACTTTACAATAAGACACTTTTTTTTGCCATTATATGGTTAAGACATTATGGTAACTCTTATTTGTTGCACAGTCTCAATAAATTGCTAAAAATGAAACAATAAATATTTTCTTTTAAAAATCGAGTTTGTGTTAATTAGCATCTTATTTTAATCATCCACATAGCATCTGGGATTCAGCCTTTATTGGGCAGAATGCTTTCCATGTTTATGAAGTCCCAAATTTGTCATGTCCATTTTTCATTTTAAAAGTGACTAAACTGGTTACTTTTTGTGCATTTAAGAAAACATATGTTGGGTATACTTACAACTGATTAGATCAGAGATGCAAGTATTAGCCACAAGCAAGACCCAGGTAAGCTTATAACTGCAGGTAACATTGGTCTATAACTCTGAGTTGGCTTTCACTAAATTGTTCTTTTTTTCTTTTTTTTTTTGAGGCAGAGTCTCACTCTGTCACCCTGGGTAGAGTGCCATGGTGTCATAGCATAGGCAACCTCAAACTCTTGGGTTCAAGCGATGCTCTTGCCTCAGCCTCTTGAGTAGCTGAGACTGTAGGCCTGTGCCACTACCCCGGGCTAGTTTTTCCATTTTTAGTAGAGAGCAAAGGTCTTGCTCTTTCTCAGGCTAGTCTTGAACTCCTGAGCTCAAGCAATCCACTCACCTTGGCTCCCAAAGTGCTAGAATCACAGGCACGAGTCACCATACCCAGCCAGCTTCCAGCAAAGTTAAAATATTGGATGGTGGCTCCATCTCACTGGATCTTTGTTTACAAAGCAAAAACACTCAGCAATTTGAAAGAAATGAAGATTAGTTCATACTCTGAGAATACATTTCCAGATCTTTTTGATACATGTTTTCCATCCTAGTCTGGGAAGTATGAGGATGTAATTGGTGAGGTCCATGCTGCTTTATAATTCTTGAATACCCTTAAAATAACTCTTTATTACTAAAGATAATCTGGGTATACCTTTTGAAATATTAACAGTGTGGCAAATAAACCTCATTTAATCAATACACCTATTCACCTCTTGGAATGCCCTATTTAGCAATCTTTGTGTAGATTTTGTAAAGAAGTATACTTTCATGATTTAAAATAAATACTTAATTTCTATTATATGGCAAATAAGGAAATTTCTCAAATATTATGAAGGTAATTTATCTGCAATCAAGAGCAAAAATTAGAATAGGAGAAACATAATTAATGTTTTGCCATTAAATTAAAAACAATCTGATGCAAATTATCATTATTTTAAAAACAATTTGAGGGTTCAAATAAATGTCCCGATACAAGAAAACAAATGAGCAATATACATATTGGTGTAGAAGAGGAACTATTATTTGCTGCAGATATGATTGTATGATTGTATACCTACTAAATACAAGAGTATCTATTTTGAACCTATTAATAAAGCTAACAGAAGTTATTAAATTGTTGGACTACAAAAAAACCACACTAGAATCAATAGCTTTCCATCTGCTGGCTATAACCAGAAGAAGTGAAAATGAAAAAAGATAAGCTCATTCATGATGGCTACAGAACCTATAAACTACTTGTGAATAAATTTGATAAAATATATACATAAAAAGAAATACAGAGGAGTCACATCATATGCCCATTTATCATATACAAATCTAATTATATTTAGGCCATGCTGCACATGTTCCTTTTTTTTTTTTTTTTTTTAAAGAGATGTCTATTTCATGCAATAGAAATCCCTAATACTAGCCAAGTCCTTCACTGGGTGTTCAACTTGCGAAACAGCAATCTGTTTTCATACCGTGAGGAAAAGCTATGCTGAATTTAGTGTGAGATATTACATCTGTATACTGTTCTTCAGGGGCAATTTAGGGAATTTTCAAGGATGGTTTTGACTATAAACAATTGTCACCTCCAATGCTTGTTTTGAAAACCTGGATAAGTCTTCACCGTGCTATGCATTTTTTTAAGGGTCTAAGGCAAGGGCAAAAGAAATGGAGTTTGGGGGTTCTGATATTATTGAACATTTGGATACCCAATATTAAAATAAAGCGTACAGTAGATTCAAAAGAAGCAGAACACTGTGAGCCTGTGCCCCTCCCCCACTCTTTACTGGAGGCATTCTGAGGCAGAATGCTCAGGACTGCCAGACATCTGCCTTCCCTTTATTGCTTTTCTTTCTGGCTAATTGAGTTAGAGAATCTCCATTATTAAGAAAATGTGCCTGCCTCCAGACTTTAGAACCATGGCAGGCCTCTGTAAATAAGACTCCAGGTGGCAAAGGTGAAGTGTGCTGGTTTTCCTCTAACTGGTGTGTGCACTTGGAATGTTAGGGGCTAGGATTCCAAGATGCTGGTAATGCTGGGATGCTCTGGTGTGTGAGTGATGGGGAAGACCATGTAAAGTAGAAGAGGTCACAAGGACAAGAAAAATTGGAGAGCTCTCCCCGACAAAGTGTAAAGAAGGCTTCTCCGAGTCAGCGCTATGCTGCTCTGTCCCTTTTGGGGGTGTTAGTGTGTTGTACAGGAAGAGGAAGGCTACTGAACTCCCTTGGTCTATTCTCTTCCTCGGGGGCTAACGAAAGCGCTTAAACATACCTTGGAGGTTACCATGACAGAGGAAAATGCATCCTGGTTGGCTATGTCAGAAACAATGTAATGCGAACATTACTCTTGCCCAGATGAATATAGACTATATCATGCAATTGCAATCAGAATCCCAACTGTCCTTTCTGTTTGCTTGTTTTTGGAACTGGACGAGCTGGGTCTAAATATATGACAATTGCCAAGAGAATTTTATAAAAGAACGAGTGGGAAGCATTTACCCTATCAGCTATAAATAGACACTAAAAAGAGTGCAATAAAAATCCTATGGTACTGGAATAGGAATAGCCTCATGAATAGGAATAAATCATGAAAATATATAGTAAACACTTCATTGCAGTCATTCAGCAACACATTCATTGGGCACATACTGTGTGCCAGATCACAGGTTTAAAAACTGTGGACAATACACAGCCACTGCCCTCCTGGAGTTGACAGTCCACAGTGGGTGAGATACGGACTGAGTATTTACAAAGCATGAGAACTCATGGAGGGAGAATGTAACATGCTATGAGAAATGGTATATGGTGATTCTTCCTCACTCGGAGAAGCTGCTCTGAGGCTGTGCCTGGAAGGATCGCTAAATAGTTAGCCAAGTTTAGAAGGGAGAGGAAGAAGGACATGCTCCAGCCGAGGGAACCACCGGTGTCAGAGCTGCATAGGGAACCATGGTGCTCATGGAAGGAAAGCTCAACGTGAACTTGCATAGGGGCAGACTCTGCAGGGTCTTGAGAGGCTGAGAGAACTCCTGATTTTATATTAAGAGGAATGCAATGAGAAACCCTCGAAACTCCCTAAATTCCCTTAGCTTTCCATTATTGTTAATTTATAAATTTCAATGCAATCTCAATTGGTAAATGATATCTCTGTATATCCCTGTGATGCAGAATAAAATTTTAACAGAAATGTCAATGAATATTGTTTATCAAGTATCTCTTTTTTCTTGGTATTTTTCTTTTTCTGAGCTTACTATTTCCTCTGTATACTTTTATGGGGTACTCTTTGCCTAGCAATTCTCCCCCAATTTATGTGTGTATGTGTGTGTTGGTGGTTGCTTCTATTTTCCTTTCATTTTTTTTTTTTAAGGAATTGGCTATGTCTCTCCATTCCATTTATTTCTTCAAAAGTTCTTTTTAAATTGCTTAATGTATAGAATTTGAAACATAAAAATATAAAACTATATAAGAAACTCCCATGTGTAAGGATGGTATTATGGCTATGTTAAACTGAGAGGCCTTATTTTTAGTGGTGCATAATGAAATATTTACAGATGAAATGATAGATTGTCTGAGATTTGCTTTTGCTTTTTTATGAGGTTTGCTTTAAAATAACATTTCCTCAAATAATTTTGATGCAGGCCTTACATGAGAGTGAGACAAATGAAGAGGTTCGAGAGCAAGATTTATAGGGAAGACAGAAACTCAGTAGTCAAGATAAATGCTATCTTCATGCAATACAGTCATATCTCATATAACAGTTTTGGTCAGTGACAGAGTGCAGATGTGAACATGGTCCCATGAGATTAGAATGGAGCATATATAGAAATCTGATATGTGGTACTTGGTATTATCATTGCAGATTGAGTAGGGAAAATGACTAATATTCAGTAATAGGCTGGGATGTTTGATTTTCTATATAAAAATATACAAGTATATAAATAAAAAACGTGTCATCTAGGTTCATGTTAAACCATGGTTCCCTATGTTCACATCACTCCATGATGTTTGCACAACAATGGAACTGTCTAACGATGCATTTGTTGGAGGGCATCCCCATCATTATATAACTCATGACTATATAGAAAAAAATAAAAATCAGTATAAAGAAATCCACAATGAACAGTATTATCAAAAATAAATAAACACAAGAATCCAGTCCTGTATGTCTCTGCCTCAGTTGATTCAGCCTAATCCCAGCTCTAATTCCAATAAAATTTTATATGAAAACATTTGGCTAGCCATGGAGCTATAGTTTGGTGATTTTATTTTATTTTTTAACAAATGGATTAGAATTAAACTTTGTCTTTGCACAATGAGAACTTAATATTTGCAACACTATCTCTTCAAAAACAAGAGTATTATTATGCTTTTGCTCATCTTCTACCCACTCAGAATTTGAGTTTTCATATTAGTACTTTGACTTATCATCTTTTGCATTAAGATTTTTTAAGTAATTATTATTAACATCATTCAACTCTGCAAATTCATTATGGACAATTGTTTAGACTTAATTATGTTTTACTGGCTACGCTGTTCTTTATCGTATCCTCACTTTGTATTTGATCTTTTGTTGTTATTTGAGTAATTGACTGAATGATTTCAGTGTATGTTTGAGAAGTAGACACAAATGAGGATGGCATTGATACCAGAAGGTAATAATAATTAGGTAATTGTAAGGGTGAGCAGAGGAAAGCAGACACAAAGCAGAACATGGTGTATGATTCAGTTTACATAAGGATGGCACTGGGTAAAACTTGGCCTATAGGATAACTAGGTCAGGGGGTGGCTTCTGAGGTGCTGACAATATTCTGTTTCTTGACCCAGGTGCTGGTTACATATGAATGTTCATTTTATGAAAAATACATTAAGCAGAACATGCATGACATAGACACCTTTTTGTATGAATTTTCTACTGTAAAAACATTAAAAGTAAGGGTGAGAGTCTTTTGGGGGTGAAAAGGATGACTACTATTTAGAATATTCCAAATTTGAGGTGGCTATAGGGTAGGGGTTCTTGAAGTGTGAGCCTCAGGACAGCAACAGCATCATCTGGAAAGTGTTAGGAAAGCAAATCTTTGGGCTCCATTTCGGGGATACTGAATCAAAAATTCTACAGGCAGAGTCCAGCAGTTTGTGTTTTAACAAGCTCCCAGGTAGTTCTAATAAACACTGATGTTTGAGAGACAGTTCCGTAGGCTATCTAGACAGATGCATTAGATATTTGGCTAAGTGTGTGTCTGAAGTTCAGCAGAACAAGGTTTGGGCTGGAATTACAGATTTGTGATTGGCATCATTTATTTAAAGTGATCCTTGAACCCATGGGAATGATGAACTCCCTCAAGGACATTACGTTTAGTAAAAAGAAGAAAGGGCAGAAAAATATTCCTGAGACACAGCAGTATTTCAGAGATAAGTAGGAAAGAAGATACTGCTTGAAATGATGGTATATACACACAGATATTATTCAGCTTTAAAATACGTTGAAGATGAACATTTAAATGGAAAGATTTTTGTGATGCATTTTAAGTGAAGAAAGACAATAAAAGGGCATAAAGCTTATGACCACATACGCATATGTTGTTTATCTTTAAAGTATGCAATTAAAACTGTATTTTTATTTTCTTTTTTTGTTTATCTGTACTTTCTCTTTTTTCCTCAAACATAAACATGTCTTGCATTTTGAAAATAAGGGGAAAAATCAATAAAATTATTTTTAAAGGATGAAAGATATCTTGCATCCCTGAAACTAGATAAAATAGACATGAAGAAAATGCAATTTTGAGATTTAAAAAGTCTATATCAAGATGAAAAGCACAATTGCAAAATTTTAAACTGTAATAGAGACAGAGAATAGGGTACTTCAGGAAATTGAAGCTGCACATTAGAAAATGAGTTGCATAAATTCTTTCAGAATGTGGAAGAAAAGAACAGGAAGCAGAACATAATGGAAGTAAAGATAAGTAAAATGCAGACACAAGAGACAGTTGTTTATAAAACCTAGAGGTCAGCACCTGCTTCTACTGCAGTTTCTCCCAATCTTTTACCACCCACACAATAGCTGGCTTGATCTATTGACAGTGTAAAGCAGACCAGCTCACCCCCCCCTTAGTAAGTCCCCACAGAGGTGTCCTATTGTATTTTAGATGAAAGGCAAAATTCTCTCTGCCTGCAAAGCCCTGTCTACTCTCCTTTCTAGCATCTGATATCCACATTGGTCTTCACTCCAGCCACATAGGTCTTCTTTGTGTTCTTAGAGGACCAAGTTCTTCATCTCCAGGATTTGGGGAATGCTATTGTCCCCACTAGAAATATTCTCAATTCTCTTCTTCAAGTCACAGCTTAAATTAAACTTCCTCAGGAAAGCCATATTCCCCACACTATGTTCTTCACCTATCGTATGCATCATAATACATGGTTATAATTTGTTCATACATCTTTCACCACAGGATTAATTTAGCGTGGTCAAGGACCACATCTAGTCCATTTTCCTCTGTTATGCTGCACATAACATAGTTCCTTGAACACAGTAGGTGCCCAATAAACACTTGCTAATTAATAATTGTCTCTGATGTTCTCCTATTTTGTGTGTTTTCATGGTTATTTTAAATGGAAGTTGGAAAATAGATTCCCCTACATCTATGCTTATTTTACCTTCTTACACAGATATTTCCAGAGGCAAGTAGTTAACTGCAGGTCTTCCTATTATATAAACTAATTTCTAGAAGTAAGCTAACCAAATTTTAGAAATTATGTTGTCCATTTGGAGTTTTTGAGTGAGGTATCCAGATGGTCTGGAAGAATAAAAATGGCTTCAAAACCTGCCTTGCATAATCTCAGTGAGCAATTTATGCATCAATAGACTCTAGCTCAATAAACGGCAGGGGCTATCTTTTAATTATGTTGTTTTCATTCTGTCATCTAAAACATTGCTGCCCCAAATTGTAGGTGTCTTATAAATGCCTATTGATTTAATTATAAGTTAATACATGTGTTTTCTTGCAGAATTATAGTGTGTCCTATATCCATCCTCTCTTATCACCAAATGGACCTCCCTTCCCTACTAAAGTGATCAATTGAAATAAAAGGAGTTAAGTGCTTATTACTATCCATCAACTTTTATTACCAAATAGACTTCCCTTCCTTACCAAATGGATTAACTGAAATAAAAGAAGTTAACTTCTTATTGAAAACAATAATTGAAAGTTTCTCAGAGAGATATTTCAAATTGTCTTTAGAAATGTTATGTGTTTAGCTTCTTTATAACTACAGTATTTGCATTGGTCATCCACTGCCGCGTATCAGATTACCACAAAATTTAACAGCTTAGAACAACACATATTTGCTATATCACAGTTTCTATAAGTCAGGAATCCAAAAGGGCTCAGCTGGGCCCTCTGGCTCAGGGTCTCTCACAAGGTTGTAGTCATTTCAAAACTTGACTCGGGTAGGATCCACTTCCAAGCTCCTCTGAGTTCACTTATGGATTTTTGCAGACTTCAATTTCTCCCTGGTTGTTGGTTAGAGGACTCAGTTTCTTGCCATTGGATCTTCCCACAGGGTAGTCTACAACATGACAGCTTGATTTTACTGGGAGAAAATCCCCAAATAACAAATTTCTAGAATATTGAATAGTCAGAAAAAAAACAATTTAAAAAGCTGTTATTGACAACAAGAATAACAAACTATAAGGCACTTAAGAATTAACCTAAAACAATGTATGGAAGTTCTATGTGAAGAAAATTCTGAAAACTTACTAATAAGCACCAAATGAGACTAAGTGTGTGGTGAGGTAGTCCATGTTCATAGATAGGTTGACCCACTATAATAAAGATGCTAACTAACTCTTTCCAAATAAATTCAATGAACTTCCAAACTCTTAAGAGAATTTCTCATAACAACTGAGAAGTTGGTTCTAAAATTTTTATGTTAAGACCTTAGAATCAAGAAGAGTCAAAATATTTTCAAAGAAGAGATGGGAGAAAAATCTTGCTGTTCTTGGTATCAAGTTTTGATTTAATGCTATAAAATTAAGACAGAAGAGTTTGATGCAGGAACAGATAACAGGACGGAAGAGGGAGCCCAGAAATAGGCCCGTATACACATGGAATTTTGATATGTGACAGAGGAGTTGGGGAAAGGACAAAGCCTTCAATAAATGGCAGAGGGATGGCTGGTTTTCTATATGAAAACCGTGAAGATTAAATTCTACTTTGCATCATGTACAAAAACCAATTACTGTATATATGAATGAAAAGCACAACAATAAAAGTTTTAGAAGAATTTATCTAATATTATCTTTTTATCTTTTGTTTAACATATTATCTTTTAACCTCAAGACAGGAAAGAATATCTTAGGTAAAGCACAAAAAAATAGTATCTATATTAAAATTAAAAGATTATTCTACTGTAAAGTGAAAATACAAGTCACAAATTTGGAGACATGTAACACATTTACTTTAATTAAGAAAGAAATATTACATGTGTTTGTGTATTATTTGTAAACTACTGAAAAAGGGACATTGAAAAGCTTTTTACAAAAAAGAAAAAAATAATGAATAAAGCAATGGGAGGATACTTAGCCTCATTAGTAATTGGCAGATATTGTTCATCAACTTCATTGGCAAAATTAAGATGCCTAATCCATGAAATTTGGATTCTTGATGGTATTTCAAAAAAGAGAGTCCTACAGTGTAATTCCATTTATGTAAAACTCTAAAAAATGCAAAGTAATCTATAGAAATGGAGAGTTGATCAGGAGCATGAAGAAATTTCCGAGCAATAATGAATATTTTCACTGCTTAGCTTATGGTGATGGTTTCATTGATGTATCCATAAGTCAAAACTTAGCAAGTTGTACACTTCAATTATGTGCAAGTTTGTTGTATGCCAATTACACTTCAATAAAAGTTTATATAAAAAAAAAGATGCCTGACAACTTGCTTTTTTGTATGACCAATAGAATATTGAGAAGAGAATGGGTTATAAAATATTATGACACCTATTTTGTTAACTGATTTTTTCTGTCACCTTCTTGGCTTGCATGCTTTGATGAGACAACCTGCAGTTTTTGAGTGATCCACCAGGCAAAGAACTTAGGATAACCTCTGGCCAAGAGCTAGCAAGGAACTAAGACCCTCAGTCCAAAAGTCTATGAAGGAATAAATCCTATCAACAATCACATAGACTTGGAAGCAAATCCTTCCCCAGCTGAGTCTTCAGATGAGACCTGAAGCCTGGCTGACATCTTGAATATAGCCATAGCTATATCCAGTCCATGGTACCCTAGTATCTTGTAATGAACACCCTCTGTGGCACATTCTATCTCCAACATTTCCTGTGTAAAATTTCTAATGTACACACATGTGATTTTAGCATGATCTGTCTTATACAGGGTGTGCCAAAAGTCTCCCCTAAAGTCACCATGGGAAATTGTAGGTAAATGCACCTTTATTTACAAAATATTCCTTAAAAAATTCTACAAAATATTTACAAAATATTCTTCACAGGTGATCATCCATTTGTAAAATTTTGTAATGATTATTTTGTAAAAAAGATACAAGTTAGATACAATTTCCCATTTTCTCTGTGTGTGGTGACTTTAGGAGAGATTTCTGAGGGGACACCCTATAGTCTAGACATCAAATATTTATTATACAAAGCATATTATGTCTCTAAATGCATTAATAGTTTATTTGCAGGAATGGTTCACAGTTAGAAAGAGACAGAACCACAAACACAAACTGAGGATGTGGTGACTTAACACGTCATTAGATCGTAATGCTGCTCTGCACGATGCTGCTGTCCTGGCTCTTAGAAATGTCTACCTTGACCTCAATTCCATTGCCAGTTCTGCCTGCTCTGGCTTTTGCCTTGATGTGAATTAGACTCCTTCAAGCCAGTATCAACTCTAGGTTGACTGGCTAGGTTTAATTCTCTCAGTATTAATTTAAATAGTAGTTACATAGTTTTTCTCATTTTTCTGGTTTCTTGACTGACTTTTCTCAGAATCTGGGATTCAGGAAAATATGTAAATTTGCTGAGAAATGTCCAGAAGGAAATCCTGCCTGGAAACAGTCCTCGAAACTATATATAGTACAGTGGCATTTTTATAAATCTCAAACATGTGCAAAAAGAAGTAAAAAATAAATATAAAAATAGGGAAATGTTTATCTCTCAATAGGGACCAGCAATGCAAGAGGAGAGAAAAAAGGCACATAGGTGGATGCTGGTGGTTATATTCTGGTTCTTGGCTGAGAAGTGGTGACAGAGGTTTTTGTATGGTATTTCTGTGTAATTTACATACAGGTTACAGATACATTCTTTAGAATGTATCACATATATTAAAGAAATAATAAAGGAAAAATGAAAATTAAAACAGACAAGAAATATCCATTTTCTCATTAAAAAGTGGAAGGTAAGTAGTTAATCCCTTGTCCAAGTGGAAATTAAAATTGTCTATTTATATCCTATCTGTATATGTTTTAATAATAGAATCCATCCTGTCATTTGCCTAGTTTGTCCTCTATATTCCTTGGTTGCATTTTTAAAGCAGTGGTTTCTTGAAGTGTGATCCCTGGGCCAACAGCATCAGCATCTGCCTGGAAACTGGTTAGAAATTCTCATTCTCCAACTCCACCGTGGACCTACTTACTCAGAAACATCTCCGGTTGGGGACCTGTGGATGTGTTTTTTAACAAGTCCTCTGGGTGATTCTGATGCAGTGAAGTTTGAGAAGCTACAAGTTAAATAACTCAGGTAGACCTGATTTAGTCACTTTAGTTAACAACTATAATTGTCAAAATGCCTTATTTAAAGTGGGCAGACCAGGCAGGTAAACAGCCTTCCTTTTTAAGGGGAGGGAATGTGTGCTTCATGTGATAATTTTACACTTCAATAAGGCTTAGCATTCCTCTCCCAACCCCCGGGGAATAAAATACTATAATGGAAGTGAAGATGAAAGGAACAAATTGTATTTTGGACAAACTTTTTTTCTCACTTGGTTTTCCCTATGGTGAGATGAGTCAACTGTATTCATCATTGACAGAAACAATCAAAAGAAGTTTTTGAATATTCTTTTTTTTGTATTTACATAAAAATATAATTATTTCTCACAGTTTTCTCTCATATTGTTATAAAAATGAGTGTTATTGGCTGGGTGCGGTGGCTCACACCTATAATCCTAGCACTTTGGGAGGTCAAGGTAGGCAGATTGCCTGAGCTCACCAGATCGAGATAAGCCTGAGTTAGAGTGAGACTGTCTCTAAAAATAGCTGGGCATTGTGTTGGACACTTGTAGTCCCAGCAACTACGGAGGCTGAGGCAAGAAAATCACTTGAGCCCTGGAGTCTGAGGTTGCTGTGAGCTATGACACCACAGCACTTTACTGAGAGTGACAAAAGTGAAACTCTGTTAAAAAAAAAAAAAGAAAAGAAATTAGTGTTATTTCTATTTTCATTGTTGACAAAGACTTTAGAAATTTATAGATAAATGCCTTGTGGCCTTGAACCTTGTACTTTGTCATACTTTATTTCTTAATTTAGTATAATTAACATTCATATGTGAATCAACTTTATCATCATATGTGAATGGTTGGGGAGAATTTTTTATTGTGGTAAAATGTACATGTTATAAGGTTTAACACTGTAACCATTTTAAGGTCTATGATTCAGGGCCATTGAGTACCTTCACAACGTTGTGTAGCCATCACCACTATCTATTTCTAGAAATTATTCATCATCTTAAACAAAAACTCTGTCTCCATGGGAACAATTCTCCATCACCCACCCCCAACCCCTTGGTAACCTCCATTCTACTTTCTGCCTTTACGAATTTGCCTATTCTAGATGCCTCATATTAGGTCTGGCTTATTTCAATTAACGTAAGACTTTTCAAGTATTCAAGGTTCAGCCATGTTGTGACATATATCAGATTTTTTTTCATTTTTATGGTTCAGTAATATTCCATTTTAATGATATATTATAGATAAATACCGCATTTTATTCATCCATGTACCTGATGATGGATATTTGGGTTTCTACTTCTTGGCTGTTTTGAATAATGCTGCTATGAACATTAGTGTACAAGTATCTGTTTGAGTCCCTGTTTTCAATTGTTTGGGGAATATATACCCAGGAGTGGAATTGGTGGACCAAATGGTAATTCTATGTTTAACTTTTTGAGGCATTGCCAAGCTGTGCTCCACAGCGGCTGCACCATATTACATTGCCATTAGCAATGCATGGGATTCTAATTGGAAATACCTTTATGCATCCTCCCATGTGATTTTAGAAACAAAAACAAAATATGTAAAGATTGGTTTTCACCTATAGGTGGAAAGAAGTAGCTTGATGACTATGAGACATTAAAACCTAAGATTTGTGGTTTTCCTCTTGTTTGGCGAACTTCTCAGGAATCCGCAAGTGTTGTTGGCACAAGCTTCATTGTCAGTAGGTAATGTGAAAATTGAATTTGTTGTTGGTGATAAAGTTCATGCCTGCTTTCTTTGGGGGGACATTGATTTGGGATTATAGTTTACTGTAACCTGGTAATTTCAGTAATGCAAATGCAACAAAATGTTTCTTAAAAACAAAACATAAATTCAGTCAGGGGTGGCAAGGCAATTAAGGGGAACTCTCTCCATTTGGTTGTCCTTCTGGGGCATTATGGCAGCTGCAGCCAATATTGAACAGGGAGCTGCAGCTGTTTACAGATGCATTAGGAAGGCGAGGCTCTGGAACTCAGTTGCACAATTTCTCCTGTGCAAAAGAAAGGCCAAAATTGTCGGAGAGGGAGGAAATCTAAGGGATATAAGTAAATTTAATTTTCAGCAAGAGCTCAATATGCTAATACTGAGCATTACTGCTGCACTAAGTCAGAATCTAGGTTTCCACTGGTCACAAGCCAGGTGATGGAGGTTCACAACAGTCAAACCACTTCTTTATTTCCTAATATGTCAATTACCTCACAAAAGCCATGTATCTCAGTCTGTTTTTAATTTAGATAAAATTTATACTAAATATTCCTGCTGAAGAATTGTTAGAGTTTGAATCTTCTGTGAGTTTCAAGGCTGTCCATTTTCAGAAGTGTGTAACATGATAAATTCAGGATTGTAAGTAGTAAATAAAACCTCAGATCTTCTGGTAACTGATTATCCTTGGGGTAGAGCTTTGGTAATAAAATGCTTTTTTGTTGAAAAGAGCATAACTTCAGACTGGAATTATGAGAATTAAAGGGGAGTATTTTCAAACTCAGAGCTCTTGGTTTTGACTTGTGACTGGACACTTAACAGGTGGTCTGCTGCTTGCCTTATGACTCTGATGACATCACCTCTTTGCCCGAAGATGCTGAAGCTGAACACACACCCAGCAGAACAGGAGCTACCTCAGTAATTAAACAAATTATATTTATTGTTTCATCTGGCTATATCCAGTTGCCCAGGGGTTTGACTTTTGGTCATTACTCTTTACCATATATGTGGTTGTCATGTAAAAAAAGCAAACAAAACAGGGACAAAATCAATTTGTTGCCAGGGAAAAAAGGGGGCTTTAAGACAAGGAGGAGGACCCCAATCCTCTTGGGAAAAAAGCAGAAAGGTCAATTTAGTTTATTAAAGAGCTGATCCTTTTAGATTCAGGATATAATATACTTCCTTTAATGCCATCTAATAGGAAATCAGAAACAGTCCAAAAGCACACTATTCCCCAAGGAGGAGTCAATACAAAATTAGTATCACCAGACCAAACTCTAGTGCTCTACACTGCCTTAAGCACAGAACCCTGCAATGCAAATGTCATTTTAACTTCTTGGAATCAAATTTAGGGCCTGGTGTGTGATGGTGTTCTGGTAGGCACAAATATATATATATATAAAGAAAGGGCAAATAGAGTATACTTTAGAATAGATGGTGCATTCATGCCATGATTTAAAAAGTACAGAAAAAATGTGTCTTCTCATAAACAACCCATCAGTGCGCACACATTAATTACGCACTTGCTACATTGTTCATCACAATGGGGAGATTTCTCAAAGAGGAAAGAATGGTGTTTTTAAAGTAGGGGCCCTCGGGCCAACGAGAGTCAAAGGGAGGCTTACCTAAAGGAGGGCCCCCAGGGAGAAGTGCGGTCCAAGAAGGTGGGCATTCATCAGAGAGGACTGTGGTGAGGATCAAATTTCAAGAGTATGAGAAGAGGCAGAGATTTGAGTCCAGGTTGACAAAGTGCTCCCAAGAGTGAGAATGCTGAGGCCTCTTTGCCTGGGAGCTGCCATGCTGTGGGAAAGCAGATATGTTGGCCTGAAGGCACCAAGCAGTGTCTGCTGGTGCGGATAGGTACAGACACGTGCAACACACAGTACTCATCTCAGAGGACTCCTAGTGTAGCTGAGTATGCTTAGTTATCACATATGAAGCAACCAGAGAACAATTCAAAATAGCAAATGATTGAGAAGGACTCAATAGTGCCAGTTGTGGTGGCTCACACCTGTAATCCCAGCACTCTGGGAGGCCAAGGCAGGTGGATTGCTAGAGCTCAGGACTTCGAGACCAGCCTGAGCAAGAACAAGACCCTGAGCAAGAAAAAACCCCATTCACATACAAGGTACTAATCTCATAGTTGACTTAGGTAAGCATTTTCTTTGAGTATTGAGGCTCCTCCATACCTATTATTTGGAGGTGAAAAGGAAACCTCTAAAACTAATAGGGTGTTGTGGCAGGTGCCTATAGTCCCAGCTACTTGGGAGACTGAGGCAAGAGGATCCCTTGAGCCCGCCCAGGAGTTGGAGGTTACTGTGAGCTATAATGGCAATATGGCACTCTACTGAGGGTGACAAAGTGAGACTCTGCCTCACAAAAAAAAAGAGAGAGAGAGACAGAGAAGGACTAAACAGTTGGTCAGCAACTGTGTGAGATTCAGAGAGTGGTTGGGGAAATCATGAGAGAGAAGGGAGCTTGAGCAGGCCTTGCTAAGATAAGGAAGAGGGCGAATATGGCCTGGGGTGTGTCTGGAGCAGGGGAGATTGCCATAATGCAAACAAGGAGCTGCACAGACCGGGACACTGACCACAGTGGAGCAAATGGTGTGCTGTGAGAGCCTGCAGGAAGTGAATTAGGCTGGAGGACTGTGAGGTCCAGGGAAGGACGCAGTCAGTAGGAAAGAGCGAGAGCCCTGAAAGCAGACTGAAGAGAAGACTCATCTGGAGGGGACTAGGGAGTGCTGGAGACAGAAGAGACAGGGTCAGAGGAAAGCACACAATGGCCAGTATGGAACCCAGAAATGGGACTGGATAGGGAATGCTGAACATCGGGACAGTTTAGAACAAAGATCAACAGGTTTTATGTTTTGACTGCACCTGAAGTCTCAAGTGAGCAATAACTCCAGAATTTCAGGCTTGAGTGAAAGGAGGGAGGAGAAAGGAGGCCTTCCGCATGAACTTGGCTTTGGAGAGAATGACTAAGGGTAATGACTTCCATACTGATGTGGAAGTAGTATTTAAACATCCTAATAGAAATGTACAGTGAGCAATTAGAAAGATAGAAATGAAGCTAAGATAATGATAAAAAACTGAAAACAGATAATTCTCAGAGAGCTGTATGTTCATATATTATGACCCTGAGTGGAATTCTTTTCTGTGTTCTGCATGAGATATGAATGTGTGTCCTTGAATTGGCTGAGTGCAGTTCTCCCTCTATCAGAAGAAGCAGTAAATAAATAAAACAATCTCTTTGGTTACCAGAATGTGGAGGAGAAAACCCCCCCATTCCCATACAAGGTGCTAATCTCACAGTTGACTTGGATAAGCATTTTTTTGAGTATTGAGGCTCCGCCATACCTATTATTTGGAGGTGAAAAGTAAACCATCAAAATGCTCATCACTTTCTAAAGATACTACAGGAAAACTCAATGTAATGAGCCAGAAGTAATTCTTCTTCACTGAAGCTCAGCCGGTTGGTCTAAGTATCACTTCTCTTACTGAATGGAACATCTTTAATCTAAACAGGTTGCTTTGTTTCCTTAGTGAGGTGTTCTCATCAGAGAAATCTGTTGTTTAGTGTATACAGGTTGATTTGGTGGAATGATATTTGTGTGTGATGTTATGTAAATAGAGTTATAGCCCATCTTTCTGATAGTAGGGTAGGCTATAATTAGGATGTGGGTGCATGTAAGTAGAGGGGTGCGTGCTTCAGGGCAGGGGCGGAGAGAAGTGTACGCCAGCCCGTGTTAAAGTTCTTGATGTAAAGAAAGTCGCCAATTCACAAAGGAATTTGATTACCTCTATCCATTATACACACACAGTGAGTGAGCGTGCTACTCACCATCTGTCATCTATTTCATTTGCATCACCAGCACCTGGCCTGTTTATCTGCTACATTCGTTTCTTTACCGAATTCTTACGCTGCTTTAATAAAATACAGAAATGTTATTGTTTAAAACCAATTAATTTACAATCCTCCAAAGAGATAGTATTACTTATAATTCAATTTGGCTTCTAATGATCTGCTTTCTTGCAAAATGACTTAATTCTTGTGTCAAAGATTAGTTATTAGATATTACCCCGCTGCACCAGCCATGTAGTGCTGAGGTAGGCAGAGCAGCTTGGAATGTCCCTGGCCATTAATCAGAAGTCTGAAACCTTTTTTTGTTGTTGTTTAACTCCTTCAAGAACCTGGTTGCAGTCACCGTGCCCTTAACTCTTCCCCTTGCTGGTTACTCCCTAACTTAAGGAGGTTTAGCACAAGAGGACCTGGAATTTTCAGAGAAACCTTTTGATTTTAAATCTAGAAACTTGAATAAACTATACAACTTGAGACTCTTTCTAGTACCATATATCCACATACCAAGTATATTTTTGCTGGACCATTTTGTACAGAATTTACTCTCCAGCCATTTTGTGAAGGAGGTATGGTACGTTTGCCCCCCTTCCCTAAACCCAGGCTTTAGAAGTGAATGTGGCTGGATCTACACACAGTGGCAGGGCTGGGTGTCACTTTCCTTGTGATCACAGTATTATCCACACCCATCACACGGCCAGCCGGCTCACACAGCAGCAGTCTGGCAGCCCTCAGCCACTTGTCCACACATTTCACGAATGGAACCACTAAACATATGGCTATAGCCAGTACATTCTAGAAACATCAGCTTGGGCTTATATATTTAAAATCTTTTTATGCTCTAAGTTTTTTTTTAATTCTATACCATTCTTAAGCTTTCCATGTCCTTACTTTTTTAACCTCCTAATGTAAGCTAGAATTAGGGTGTTAACTATTATGTCCTTTCTCAGTTTAATTATACTCATTGGCAAACATCACACATCCTAACAGTGGGAATTTTATGTATATGTCCATATATGTCTATATATATATATAGACAGTTATATATTTTATATTCCATATTCAGAGAATATAAAATATAAGTATGTTTATATTTATAAAATATTTATATTTAAAACTTAGACTGTAATGACTAAGACTATCTGAAAAACCTATGAAAAATATAAGCCATGTAACAATCAACGAAGCTTAGTGATATTTAAGTGAGGATACTTCCCAAACTTTGAAATGACTTGATTAGCTGAACTTGAAGGGGCTGGAGAATTAAATATGATAGACAAAAAGCAGAATGCTGGTTAGATGTGGAAAGGAGGAAAATCCTTTTGTGGTCTAATTAGCGAAAAAGACAGCATTCAATATTTACAAAATCTACTTCCTAAATGACATCCGTGCTGCTTATACTTTCTAGTTTTCTAAAATGAAGTTGCTGCCAGCTCAGAAGCACATGCCCATGTTAAAACTAAGGGGGCTGCAAAGGTAGTGGCAGTTCAGTTCGACTTCTTTGGATTGTGCCACTTTCAGAGCACGAGATGCTTGTTATTTTACAAAAGCAGAGGAACAAGCTCTGTCACTGGGGCGGCAAAGCTTGAGTAGCTGTCTTAGAAGAAGCATTTTCTTTCTTGTACATTATAGAATGAAGGGAACTGTGCCCAGCACCACACCCTCCACTTTACATAACATGTTTCCTACAACTCATTGGTAAACTCACAAAGACAACCTATGTCAGCTCTATGGCTTGTGCCGAAGGCTCCCCTTTGATTGCCCAACAAATTACAGGTCTTACTCTAAATATCTTGTCCTGTATGTTCATACACATTTTTACATTCTTCTGCTGGTAAAACAGAAGGTCACATTTAATATGATGTTGTCCTAGAACTTGGAAGATGCAAAAATTAAGCATGAGGGGACCAAAGGAAAAGAACTAGAGGGATAAAGAAGGACAAATATTTCCCAGATCTGTTCCCTGGTGATTATGATTCAGACTGAAACTTCTTTTGGAATAATAAATAATTCCCATTCTGGAATCACTGCTCTATATGCAAAGCAGAAACGGGAACCACATGCCAGAAATATCCACAAAAAGCATAATTCCCTAATAACCCTATTTTCCAAAGTTTATTCTTCAAATTCAGACAATGCATCATCAACCTCAGAAATAGGAGGCGAGCCAAACAAGCTGCAATCTAATATGGAAATGTGGCCCTGGCCAGGGTACTGTGTCATTCTTCTGAATGGGATCACCTGCACCCATCCCTCCTAGGAGAAAATTTCAAACAGAGTTAGCTCCTTAAACCTTCTAATTAAAATGAGAAATCCCCAGGCTTCCATGACTCAGCCTCAGAAAAAGATTATTAGGAATTTAATAGGGAAAATATAGCAGCTCAGACCATCTGTGACCCAGTGCTCTGTGAGAATTTAAAGAAAACTGGAGGGAGGCAGCCCACACTCCAATGCACGCTCGAGGAGTACTTTGTAGGAGCGGCAATAAATCAACATAGTTAGAGTGCAGCCTTTTTCAGATTTAATTACTGTTACATAATTATTAGCAAAGCATTCTCCTCTGAAACTGTAAAACTCATTACATCAAAAATCCCCAAGCTCCTGATGGAATTTATGAACTAGTTACTTTCTTTCTAGCTCTGGGAAAATAGCAGAATAGAGTCCAGATTTGTCTCCAGCTTTTCGGAAGCAGAGGGGAATTTTTTTTCCTCTTATTTTATATCATTTTAGCAGGTCTCCGAACTGAGTTTGCTATGGGTCATTCCCCTAGACACTTACCTATGATCTCACCTAAATACTTGTTTAAATGGATGTGTTTTGTTTCAGTGGTAAACAGTACTAAGCAAGTTTCAAAATGTGCCATCAGGAAACTTACTTTCAATTGAATAAAAGATAAACTATCTTTAGGTATCTATGAATTTTTGAGGGTTCATCTAGGGTCAGAAAAATTACAGCAAGCAGCAAGGCTTGTGTGGATGGACAAATGGTAATGTGGGGGTGAGCCCCACGCAGTGGTGCATCGTATATGGCAGGTACATCTCTCCCAACACCACACCCGGTGGCGTTACGTTGACTGGGAACTCAAAGTTGGCCACAGTGGGAGTGTAGCAAGTGCTACAGTTGAGGTTTTTCCCCTGTAGAGCCAGTTGTTCAACATTTACCAGCACAGCACTGTTCCTCTTCACCAATGACTCAAGTGTAAATGCTCCCTGTGTTGTCTACACAGCTCCAGCAGGCAAACTAGGACAGACTCCCCCCATTTGTGCATCATGTCTGTTGAACTTTAACAAAAACAAGTGTTTTATTGTTGTTTGTTTGTTTGTTTTTAAGTCTAGCTTGGGTAGAGGGTTTGTTCCTGGAAGCAGGAATAGTCCGGATAGGGATTCCTTTGGAAAACAAATATGTACCTGTACACGTCTTGCCTGTGGCTCGTTAGCTCCTTACCATCAAGTGTTACTTAGCCCAGGAAGGGGGCATTCCTTCCAGTGTGGGTCAGGCAGCTTCCCTGGATCCTTAGTCCCTTACCTGCAGAGAACTGCAGCTGCCAGATAATGGTTTGCTCTTATTCCTACACTCCAATATCCAGCCAGATGTTTTCTGTTGTGTTTGCAGGCTCTCCTGGGATTAGCTCTCATCAGAGTAAGAGAAAGATAAAGGCAGCTGAGGCTTACACAGCTGCCTTGTACCTGCTCCCTCTGTTGCTGCATTTCCCAGTTACTAATTTTTGCCAACCCTGGGAAAACCTGAGGTTTTCTCTGGTGTTCCCATCCCCTACTCCACACACTGGGAGGGCAGTATCTCTCACCAGTCTCTTTCCGTGACCTCTGCTGCAGCCAAACTAGGTGGCTCCTGAACACACCCGTGGTCGTGGTGACTAACGCTGCTTGAGCACGGTTGCAGGGTTCTGTCTCAGTATCCAATGTGCATTTTGGACTTCAGCTCATGTACTGATAATTTTAGTAGTCTGTGCTCACTGACAAGCACTCTTACTGCTTTCCTTTTGTAGTAGAAGCCTGCTTTTCCTTTTTATATTTATGAGTGTGACAGCTTTATAGATCCCTTAGCAAATAAGGTACTTAAAGTTTCCTTCTGTTTTTTTGTGTTGAAGCTGTGTTCTCTGGGTATAGTTTGCTAATTGTTTGCTAACTATTGCATCTTCTTCGTGTTGGAGTTTCTTTGGATTTCGGTGATTTTTTCCCCCGGTCTGTTTGTAGTATAGATGAAGACCTAATTCAAATATTTTAAAATATTGTTAGGAAAAGTTATTTCCTCAGCTCAAGTGAAACCTTCTGTTTTCTGCCCGGAGGTTCATATTTTGATGTAGAAGGTCCTGCTTTCTGCTAGCTGGGTGGAGAAAGAGGACAAGTGGGATTGGCCAGGGCCCTTTTCAGGAGTCCCGTTTTCTTCTGGATGTGGAGACCAATTTCGTAGTGACCATTCATTTGTCACAGAGCTGTTTGCTTCTCATAGCCCATATCAATTGTTATGTTTCTGAGGTCAGAATTCTGAAATCTGAAAGATGTTTTCCACAATTTAATCCAGTCAAATGCCAGATCCACGTACATGGAGTTAAGGCACTGCCCTAAGTTTTTTGTTATTGCCACATAATTTGGTAATTAGTCAGTCTCTCACTTCTGCCTCCTCCTGGGCTCTGTGGACTTTGTCTTGGAGCTGTTCATTTCTCCAGGGAAAATTTACCTGATCACAGAAGTTCTCTCCTTGAAGTGGCTGCAGATTTTAGTTGTGGTCAATTTCTCCCTCTGTTATACATTTGAGAAATTGTTTTCTGTTCATGTCTGCCAGTGTTAGAGTTTCCGGATTCCCGGTGCTGCTTTGCACTGGAATTAATTTTTTAATCTCTTCCTGCATTTCAATAGAATTTTGAAAGACAGTGATGGCAACACATTTTTCAGCCATCTTGAACCAGAAGTCTTCTTCTATCCTTTTTTACAATATTTATTTCTGGGTCAATTATTACTATTTATATATGTACCTATAACTTAACAAAACAGAATTTAACTATGGTAGCACTTTGAAAATGCATGTTTGATGAAATAGCATTAATCACATAAAATTCTAGGGGTCTGTACTTTAATTAGGAAACCTAGTAGTAGTGGACCTGCCCATTTACTTCACATTTCTGGACTTAACATTGAGGAAAATGCTATTTTTTAATATAAGCTTATTAAGAGTTATTATGAAACACATTGAAAAGAATTCTCCAATGGTCTATCCCTTACCTTTGAACATGGTTTAAATTAATTCTATTAATTTCCTTGGTATTTTATTTCATTTTAAAAATAAATGTTATGTATATTTCAGGCTATATCGTGTTATATGATGTACACATGTATAGTAAAATGGTTACTATAGTGGAACAAATTAACATCTCCTTCATCTCACAGTTACCTGTAAAAATGGGTTCTTGCCCCTGTGGCAAGAACAGCTATAATCTATTGTTTTAGCAAAAAGTCGCTATTATTAATTTTAGTCTGCATGTTGTGCATTAACTCTTTAGATAGCCTACATATCTTATCCTACATAACTAGTTTGTATTCTTTGACTTACATCTCCCCATTTCCTCCCCAACCCTGATCCTGGTACCCACTGTTTTATTCTCTACTGTTATATTTGACCTTTTTGCTTTATTCGATTCCACATGTGAGATTATACAATATGTTTTTTTTCTGTGCCTGGTTTATTTCACTTTGCATAATGTCTTCCAGGTCCATGTACATTGAGGCAAATGACAGGATCACCTTTTTTGATGCTGAATAATATTTCATTGGGTATATACAGGGTGTAGGTGTAAAGTTTGTGTGCAATTTAGAATAGTTGTCTTTTTAATATCTAATGATATTATATATTAAAATAATATTTAAATGTACTACACAATATTTTATATATTAAAATAATATTTAAGTAGATTAATATTATAAATATATATTTAAATATATTATATAACATTATAAAATGATATTCTCATATCATGTATATACCTCAGTTTCTCTATTTGTCTTCTTTTGTATTTTAGTAGGAAATTTTAATTTTCAAAAATCCATACAAGGCTCAGTGCCTGTGGCTCTACGGGCTCAGATGCCAGCCACGTACACCTGAGCTGGAGAGTTCAAATCCAACCTGGGCCATCAAACAACAATGACGGCTGCAACCAAAAAAAAAAAAAAAAAATGGCCGAGCGCTGTGTTGGGCGTCTGTAGTCCCAGCTACTTGGGAGGTAGAGGCGGGAGACTCACTTGAGCCCAGGAGTTGGAGGTTGCTGTGAGCTGTGATGCCACAGCACTCTATCCAGGGCAAACTTACAGTATGGTGCTATTAGTCTTTTCAGAAATCTCCATGTGATGAATACATTATTCTGTAGACTGTCATGAAAACTAAAGCTGATATACCAAGACTTTTGCATACCAATATTCATAATTTCTTCTTCTAAAATACTGTTATAGTAGGCTCCAAGCTAATGTTTCAAGTGTGGAAATACGTTGTAACGATAAAGAGGAAAAAGTCTAGTATTTTCTTGTAAGAACTTGCTAATCTGCAATAGAATTGCATTAGAACAGAAAATTCTTATGTATTTGTGAATGTCAGTTGCAGTCCTTAGAATCTTCTACTTAGAATTTGTCATGTGACAAATCTATTTCAGTTTTTATTGCCATGACAATTAACTACTTAGAGATTTATTCTGTTTTTGTAATCCTATTTCATATTTTGTCAGGTGGATGGAGATTGCTCAGTGTAAATCTAGAATTCAAACATCTGACTGAGAGAATAAATACTGTGCTTTAAATTGGTCAGCATGGCAATGCAGAGGAATCCTAGAGGGTTACAGTTGGTATCAATCACTGGCTACACTCATGACTAATTTAATATCCTCTTGCCATGTTCTCCCAATCACTGTAACACTGCATGACCTGTCAGAGATTTTGCCACAGTGTGACTGGGCTGGAGACAAAGCAATTTGTTCAGCCAAACTTATTTGGCTTCCATCTGATTCTGATTTTGTAGTGACCCATCCTGGCTTGATTGAAGTTCATTTAATTGAAGTCTATAAGGCAAGTACTTGGTTAGTAGGTTAAAGGTAACACGAATTGAGCACTTATTCTGGATTAGGCATTATTATTAGCATTTTACATGTATTATCTAATTTAATCTCACATCAACCCTATGAGGCAGGTGTGTATTTGACAAAATATACAAATGAGAAAGCTGGAACCCAAAGAGAATAAGTCACCTGCTCAAGGTCACACAGTTGGTGGGCACTGGAGCCAGGATTTTCATCCGTGTGAATGAATCTAGAGTCTATGCTTTTGTAACTTCTTGCATTAAAAAACACACAAAACCTAGTTTTGTTTGTAATTTTAAGAAGACATATTACTATCTACATGCAATATACTAAATGGCCTAAATGACAAATAAACTGTGTCTCATTCATTAACTAACGGATATGTATACCCAAATACTTAACTGACCTAATTCAGCTCACTTTTGGATTTGAAAGAAAGTAAAGTACTTTTCTATTAAAAGTATTTGTAATGTACCATTGTATTAAGAATGGAGTATAAATGTTTTACCACAACAAATAAGCAAGCGAAGTGATTGTTATGTTAATCAGTTTGATGTAAGCATTTCGCATTGTTTATCAATTCAGCACATTTACCCCATAAATGCATTAATGTACACAGTCTTGATTCAATAAAGAAAAAAAATTAAAAAAAATAAAAGTATTTGTAAGTTAAGTATTCTTAGTTCACATGGACTTTTCCCTCCTATTAGTCTGAATATATTGGCTTTTACTCAATATTCATACTCTAATCTGACTTTAAAAATACCACATCCCACCCCTTTTTAAACTCTTTGGTTGTCACTCTGCCCTTTTGGACCTTGATCCTACCTACAAGATTTGGGACCACTCACCTTTCCTCATCTGTTCCTAACTCCTTCCCAGAGGCAGAACTAGGTTTGTGGAGCTTGGAACTTATGTGATCAGTGGGGAAGGGAATCTTTAACCAAAGAATGCAAAAGGAAAAATACAAAATTAGGTCCAAATTGAATATTTACTTAAAGTGAGAAAAAAGTTGCAGCACATTGTAGATTTTTTTTTAAAGGTGGAAAATACTATAAATGTCATAAAGTCCAAGTACATATGAGTTATATTTTTAATAATTAGCTTATTGGTAACTTTAAAATACTTTTCATTATTATTTATTATGAAGTCCTTCATCACCTCTTCTTATGTGTATAATAAGAATTTGGTAATGCAGTTTTTAATAGAGTATAAAGCAGAATCGATCTTTTTTCCTACAGTAGGGGAGCACAACATTGATTTTGTTTAATGACCTGTAATTTTTTATCTGCATTTTCTCTGTGTTTGTATGTGTGAGTGTTTACAAATAAATTTAATGATTAACAAAGAAGATAATCTTCACATATGTTCAAATCAAGATTTGGCAATTTTGTACTTGCTTTCTAGCACATCCCGAAATGTCTTTACAAATGGCAGTAAAAATGGTATTATTTTTAGCTTTATTTAATGTGTTGTTGCTTCAAAAAGGGGGAATTGTATGGTGCATTAGTACTTGGTTGGATATTCTGCCTGAGAGGAGAGTACGTCCATTTGACCAGACATGGACGAGACTGAAAGTTTCACTTACAATAACCCATAGCTGATAATTGGAAAAATTTCCCATTGACCAGCTTCTGGTTTCTCATTTTTTGTCTATTATCAAATATGCTGGCTGCTGCAGGACATGCTCTGATGGCAACACAACCTCCGGGGCTGCCTCTTCATGTGTCAGCACGGGGGTGGCGGGACCATACAGGAGAGCCATTCCCTCACTGAGAATGCTAGCAATCATATATAATAGCTGAGAACCACACACATATCCCAATAACCCAAACTACATTTGTATCCAAGTCGGCATCTCTTAGCCAGGTCCCCAAGGTTTCCTTTATGAGAAATAGCTGTGCGATAGAGAAAGACAGGGGGCAGAGGGCAAGGGCAGATGTCCATCCGAATCTGACATCCTGAACCAAGATCCATGCCTAGAATTCCCTCCGTTAATGCCTTAGGACCTGTTTTCAGGGTTGCTGACCTGCAGGGCAGTCCTCACAGTGGGAAACACGCTTATTTAGGTGTAAATCGGCCCCATGGAGTCAGGAGTAGAAAGGAAAAAGGAGCAGGCTAGCTTTTGGAGTCTGGTTCTCTCCACACTTATAGGTTCCAGGAAGAAACTCTTAGGACTCAGATTATTCTCAATTTAAACTTGGCCTTCCTTTCCAGTCCTTTTGAAGGCAGTATTTGTCAAGATAGAAGGGTAGGATGTACTTTATTCAGTAGTTTGTTAGCTAGACTTATATCAATATTCTATGATTAACAGGCAATACTTTTACTGACAAAAATAAGAATGAAAAACTTAACAATGTTAAAATAAGCAAACGAAACTTCCAAAGCCTAATCTGGACACCCAATTGAGCAACTCTGCTGTGTGCAGAAGGTGTACTGGGACTCAGGTTTGCTAGGAATGCTTGAGCTCTGGGAAGAAGCATCAGAGGGACTTTGACCCCAAAGCCAGTTTTCTCATGGTCCCCCAAGTCTGTGGGACAGAGAAATCACAAGGAACGCTGTCCTAGCTTGTGCAGAATGAGTCCAATGAAACAGTATATGTACTCTCAGGCTTGCTCAAGTAGAAACATACCTCACTGCTCACCGTGGTGGGAGCTTAGTCACCACGCCCTCGACACCTGTCCAGAGGAACAGAGCGCACCAGAAAGTCCCACAGGGCAAGCTCACCTTTGGCTGTCCAGGTCAGGCAGGTGATTTTTCTATTTGGGAAGAAAGTAATAGTGATGGCAACAAGAACAGGGAGTTTTTGTTAAACAGCTATTTAAAACTCTAAGTACTGTTAGCCGTGTTCTATAAGACTCAGAGAATGATATGATTTGGACACATTATTAAGAATATAATCATATGAACAATCAGATAACTCATTGCTATTCTTCAGTTGTTGTTAGGCAACTGCTTCTCATTGCCTTTTATTCTAACCCCAATTCTGTATCCTGTATAGGCCTGGGCAGAAAGAATTGGAAATCCACACTTTTAGATTCTAAGGGGCCACCCCAGACATCTGGGTTTTAGAATAACTCAGGTAGGCAGCAGATCTTGCTGCCTAGCAGTCCTCTTTCTCTGCATTTCATTCAGCTTTCAGGCTCATGTGGTTTTCTGCCCCACATTGTGTAGGACAAGTTGGAAGGGAGGGATCAGAGCCCACCAGGGCTCCTCAGTGTGACTCCCTCCTAATGACCTTTTTCCAATCAGAAGGGAGTCATTTTCCTCCACCTCATTATCCTCCCACCTAGCTTTCTGCCCTTTGAAACCGAGTTTTTCCTTCCATTAACAAATGACTAAGAAAATGTACTCACTAGTACTCCATGTAGTTTTATGGCTGACCTCTGACCAACCTTTTGACATAAGTGATTTCTTAAAGGGGCAACACCTGCTATTTTCTAAAAGTATTTAAAGATATTCAAAGAGATTCTATTTCCTTCTGGGGTCCCCTGGAGAAAACGATACATATAAAATATAACTGTCTTTTACTTGTGCCATGGTGGGATGCCTTTTTACACTGACTATATGTCAGACTCCACATGGGGGCCTGGATACTTGACATTCAGAAACTGAATAAGAAATTAGCACTTTGAATTGATATGAAGCACAAATCAGACTCATCCTCATCTTCGGTGACAGGGGCTGCACTTGGTAAGCCCATATAGCACTTTCTGAATACTACATAAATGGATTTGGTTAAACATTTATTGAGCACCTGCTGTGTGCAGAATACTGTGATGAATGCTATTTGGGTATTTCAGTCTACAGTATGATCAACATTCACAACTTGATGGAAAGCATATGTCTTCACATGGACATTTATAGGATTGAAACGATTTGTAAAAGGGGGCAGTGCCTGTGGCTCAAGGAGTAGGGCGCTGGCCCCATATACTGGAGGTGGTGAGTTCAAGCCCGGCCCTGGCCAAAAACTGCAGAGAAAAAAAACAAAAAAGAAAGAAAAGGTTTGTAAAAGGAATGAATACAATATGAAGAGATGGTGCAGTAAATATCCATGGAAGTCAGGAGAGAGATTCAGATCAGGGAGGACAAAGGACAATTCACCATTCATATTTTCTTTTTCTATGAGGCTCTTTTAACCAGTGTCTTTCCCCACCTCCCATAATAAAACCCTGTAACATGTCGGTGGCTCTGAGGTCTCTTACAGCAAAACCTCTTTTCGTGGTCTGGAGTATTCATTCAAATTGACAGATTTACAATGTTTGCAAACATTTTCCGTATTTAGGTTTGTAGTCAAACTTTAAAGGAAATATGCTTATCCTTTAAAAGTCATAAAATAGATATGGTACATTGTTTTTAGGAAATAAGTAAGTCAAATTTATCTTATTCTTAAAGCAAGACTTTGCCATTACTTTATTAAAATAACCACACGTAGACATAAACCAGGACTTTTCAGGCAATGCTATGGAATAACTATGGGACTGGTTGTTGAAAGACTTTTGTCTAACTTAAATTCTGCCACTTGCTAAGAGTGTGAGTTTGGGTGAGTCACCTAATTTCTCTGCTTCTCCACATCCAAGACAGGTAATTACATTTATTTGCCACAACATGTCAAAAGGGTTCTTGTGATAACCCACGTCAAAGCATTTAAAAGCATTATTGAGAAAGATGGTATCATTCTTCTAACAAGCTTTGAAATGAATGCTTGGTTATAATTTGGTTCCTAACTGTTATATAACTTTCTTCACAGATCTTTGTAAAATGCTTCTTTTCTAAGGACTCCACTTTTCCTAGTTTAGGATCAAACTACAAAATGCAAAGATGTGCACCTGTTTGAGAACAGGGATCCTTTGGGGTCCCTTCCATCATCCAGCCTTGCTTCTTTTTCCAGTGAGAACATCATTGTTCCATACAAATCAGAGCTAAGGTTTGTTGCCTGTCTATGTTCTAAGCTCCTCTTTTCCTTTTCTCCCTCTCCAGCCTCTCCTCCTTCTCCTTTACAGCAAAAGGATGTAATTACCAAATATAAACGTGATGAGCTAAATCTCTGTCACTGTTTTTTTTTCCTGAGCCAGAGGTTTCTCTATCAATTTAACTTTTGAAAGTGGCAGTAGAAAAGAATTTGGCAGTACTTATTGAGTGAAATGCTGTGATGTTAGATTGTTAGAGAGCTGCAGGACACATTCTGGAGGAAAGTGGTTCCAGTGGGACCAGTGAGTTGTCTGGTCCATTCAGCCAGCCTTTGTGGTGGGAATGGTTAAGGAAGAAAAGCAGTTGCCTTCTACAAACACACCAAGAGACTCACGTATGCGGCTTGAGGTTCAGGGTCCCCAAGAAAACTAAACACTAAAGGAAAACACAGGACAGAGACATTTTCTTTGTTTGTTAGGTCTGGAACATGAAGTAATAACCGTGTTTATTTCTTTTCTGGAGTGGTACAAGTCATCTGTACCTTATTCATTATAGAACATGAAGTTGTTTTAAATGGAGGCAAGAAATCTAGCTATCAAACACAAATTACAACATATTGTTCTGGCAAGCTCATGACGAAGAGGGCTTTTTTTTTTTTTTAAAAGTCAAAGAGGATGTGTGTGTGTGTGTTTTCCCTTCTCCTTCATCTTTTAAGGAAAAATGGTAAAAGGAAGAAAAGAATTTGGAATCAGAAAAAGAAGAGTCTTGGCTAATATTTGATATTTAGTGCTTTGATTTTTCTACATCATTAAATCTCTATGTAATAGTAAGTCTACAGATATATTAAAAAAATACTTGTTAATGATGAAAATAAGAAATAAACCAAAGCTCTAATTCCATCATTTGAAAGCCCAACCTTCTCATTTTGGTTGGGTCAAGTGGCCTGTGACTAGACAAGCTGGGCTACTCTGTAAATGATTCAATGGAGTGACCAGAAACCTAAAATTGAAGCCATATGGAAACTTACTGTGCGTATTAAATTGTGTGTAGCAGTGTTAACAGCATCTTGATTTGTGGCTGCAAGTAATAAATGAATTATATTAATTTTGTAGCTGCAAGCTAATTTCTCCAGAATTACTTTTTAATAACCAGCATCATGTTCACTGGTAAGATTTAAATACATTTAGGAGCAAATTTGTAGACTTTTAAGTAATGCTAGATTATCAGTTTGAACGCTTAAGAGCTTATTTGCTATTTCCCTTAACACCACATTTTTAGAGGGAAAACTCTCTTACTTTGACTGGATAACTTAGCTGACGAACATCAGGTGTGTCATTACACAGAAACGGTCACTATCCTACTGTAGCCAGGTGAGAACTAAATTGTTGAAAGAATTTTCCACTCTCCTTTATGGGTCATTTGTCTTTACCATATAACTTATCACTTATTTTCCCCACCATCTTGAAACTAATCATGCTTTAATGTCAATGCAAAACTTGGAACATGATGGCTGAATCTCTTACGTGAGGCCATTCAGGTTGGAGGTGAAGAGTTTGCATTTGGAGGCTGATTCCCTTGGTTGGAATTTTTTTCCCACTGTTTATTAACTGTGTGGCCCTGGACTAGTTTTGTATCTCAGTTTCCTGATGTAGCTTCTGTATACTACCTATTGTTGGGAGGATTAAGTGAGAAAGAGATGTTTAGATGGGACCTGTGTTTATGAAGCTTCATTAAATGTGAATTACTATAATTCTCTGGGGGCACCAAGGCACGTAAAGAAATTGTGAAGCTGCTGGTCAGGCAGATTTGGTTTTGTTCCTAGATTCACCTTTTGTTGGCCCTGTGAGCTTGGGCAAGTGGATTCACCATTCTGAACTTCAATCTTTGTCTGTAAAGTCCAATTCTTAGACCAAACCCATTTCCTTGCACTGTTGGGAAGAATACATGAAACGAAATCTGAAGAAGTTTAACATAGTGATGGTCATGCAATAGTTTCAACAAACATTCATTGATAATCAGTTTCTTTCTCTTTTGTAGGAAGTAGCCTCACCTCCATTATTTGAAGTGGGAAGGGATGCGGGTGTCTCAGCTAAGTGAGGTGATCTGCTTCTTTCCCATCTTCTTAGGCTCCAAGTCAAAGGAGACCTCTGACAAGAGGGATCCGTGGTGTGAAAAATCTATATTCACAAATACTATCGTGTTTATATATGACTATTAAAATATGTTGTAATTTTTCGGCTATAGAGTTTTGTTCCTAATTATATTTGATTGAAGATGATATTGAAATTAGATGGTAATTAATTAGTTGGTTTATCTCAGAATAAACACAGACTAGCAATGAAAGGAAGGGATAAGAAGGCGAAACCAGGGTGGCACCTGTGGCTCAATGAGTAGGGAGCCAGCCCCGTATACTGAAGGTGGCAGGTTCAAACCCGGCCTCGGCTGAACTGCAAACCAGAAAAATAGTCGGGGGTTGTGGCAGGCACTTGTAGTCGCAGCTACTTGGGAGGCTGAGGCAAGAGAATCACCTAAGCCCAGGAGTTGGAGGTTGCTGTGAGCTGTGTGATGCCACGGCACTCTACCGAGGGTGATAAAGTGAGACTCTGCCTCTACAAAAAAAAAAAAAAAAAGGCAAAACCAGATTATACTTAAAAAATACTATTATGGGTGATTTGTACGCAAGAGTAGTTAGAATTGCATTACCAAAAATGTTCAAATCCTTCACAAATAAGAACAAGAATAGTGACTTACTGAGCACTTACTATGTGACAGATATGTCATATGCTTTACATACAATTTCTAATTTAGTCTCCATACTCAAATGAATTGTTACAGATCTCATAATTGCAAATAAAGGTACTGATAGTTACATAAGTGACAATAATTTCTCAGGTCACTTTCTAACTGGATCACTCAACTTGTGTAGTAGAATGGGTTTTTTTTTTTTTTTTGTCAATGTTGGCCTTTTTCTTTTGTTTCCTAGGTGGAGTTTTGCTCTGTCACCCAGGCTAGAATGTATCTACATCATTATAGCTTCATTGCAACCTCAAACTCCAGGGCTCACGGGATCCTCCTGCCTCAGTCTCCCAGGTAACTAAGACTATAGGTATGTGCCAACATGCCTGACAAATATAGTGTTTTTTGTGAGATTGGGTCTTGCTATGTTGCCCAAGCTGGTCTCAAACTCCTGACCTCAAGTGATACTCCCACCTTGACCTCCCATAGTGGTAGGAGTACAGGTGTGAGCCACAAGCCCAGCCTCCTTTTCCTTTTTTGTGTTACCAAATCTGATTTTATGACACAATACTTTACAAGAAAGTGTTTGTTGTTGTTGTTTGTTTGCTTTTTGTTCCTGGAGATAGAGTCTCACTCTACTGCCCAGGCTAGAGTGCATTGCATAAGCCTACCTCACAGCAACCTCAAACTCCTGGGTCCGAGTGGTCCTTCTGCGTCAGCTTCCCAAGTAGCTGGGACTACAGGTGCATCCCACAATACTTGGCTAAGTTTTCTATTTTTGCCAGAGATGAGGTTTTGCTTTTGCTAAGAATGATCTTGAACTCCTGAGCTCAAGCAATCCAGCCATTCTCTTGGCCTCCCAGAGTGCTAAGATTATAGGAGTAAGCCACGCCTGGACTATAAAAAAGGACTTTTGAAAATTTTGCAAAAGTGTTGTTCCAAAAGTCTTCTAATAAGAATTATGTTTTTCATTTGTCTGTGTCCTTAATCCTGTCCAAAAATTAAAAACCTGGTGTTGTCACTTATGGTCTAGCTTCTACAGTAGTTCTGGGAGAAATTGGAGGTAATAACTCCAAATACAAATTGAGAGGTTCTCCTATGTAATATTTAACACTAAAGGAGAGGTGTACTCGGAATGCTGAGTACAGTCACTTTCAGGCCCCACATTCTGAGTTTGAGCTCATCTGTGCTCCTAAGTATACACCTGCTGCTCAGATTTTTTTTTAACCCCAGACATGAGAGCTGCCACTCAATTCTGTATTACACAACTCATTCAGGACCCTACACAAGGCACTTAATCTCAACAAGTTCAAAACTAAGGGCCTCAGCACTGTCCCACCCAACCTGCCTGATCCAGCCACCTGTCCTCTCCTCCCTTCCTCATTTTCCAGATTCAGGCAGTATGGACTCCTGTTTCTTTCTGTTGATCACCCCTTAAGCCTGTTCTCTCTTTTCTATACCATTTTCAGCTTCCATTAGGGCTATTTTCTGACTGGTTCCCTGGGTTCTGGTTGCTGCTCTCACTTTGTCACTGCAGCGACCCTTCCCCTGTGGGAGAGCCCTCAGCAGACTCCTCTGCAGACCTACAAGGCTCTCCATGGTGCACCTTGACCAGCTCCTCCAGTTCACTTGAGGCAAATCCATCAAACTGAACTTGAAATTCCTGAAAGTGATTTGTACCTTCTTCTCCATGGATAAACATTTCTGCCTGAAGCCCCCTTCTGTTAGAGTCTTAATGGGGCTGTCAATAACTAGCATCCCCTTTCCCTTTGAATTCAATTGCTTAATAAGATAGGAAATAAGGCAAATGGATGCCAAAGGTCAACTTCATAATTGATAAAGTTGAGGTCTTAGACTGTCAATTAGAGTGTGAGCTAAACTCACTTGCTAACTCAACCCTGGAATTGGACAGACTGTTCCAAATAATCACAGAAGACCCTGGACCACTACAGGCCTCCCATAGTTCCTTAACTTGCAGATCTTGGGAACACAAAAGAGCAGGCTGCCTGGAAAGAAGAAGGAGCTGACCAAGCTTGCCCATTTTTCTTTTCTAATATCTTCCAATAAGATGAAGGCATTCCTTCCCTAGAGAAAAGGGTACTGGAGGGACTGCGAGGCTGGGAACATCACACCTCCATCTGAAAGGAGATAAGAGGAGAAATAAGCTGGAAATGACCTTCCCACTTTGACCCACCTGCGAAATGTCTCTGACCCACCAATGCCCAGTTCAAGCACCTGCTCCTTTGGGCAACTCCTTTCCTAGTATGTCCCTGGGGTTCAGGGGGCTAAGCAGAATATGCCTCCATCTGCTAGTTTATGTATTTTTGTATGTCCATCTTCTTTCTTGTACTCCCTATTCTTGGAGAGTAGGAGTTATGTCTTTTTCATTTTCATATCCTCCATGCCTAGTATAGCATCTGAAAAACAGTAGTTTAGTTTA
The DNA here is from genome assembly GCA_963573935.1 of Arctocebus calabarensis. NCBI lineage: Eukaryota > Metazoa > Chordata > Mammalia > Primates > Lorisidae > Arctocebus > Arctocebus calabarensis. Next base: position 43,456 of record CAUYON010107181.1, read on the forward strand.
GAGATATTTGCTGACTAACTGAGGGGTTTTGGTCTTGATCATCCAGGCTCCAGAACAGGGACCTCATCTATCCTGCTCACCACTGAGTCCACCCTCTCTTTACATCCCGTGTAGGACCTGCTGTGGGATGTCATGAATGCTGTGTGGAGGGGTGACAAGACACAGGCATCCTTGCCACACTACACTTGGTGAGAACAAGGAGCTTGCCTCTTCCTCCCTCTTCATCCTGTTCTCACTGCCTGGAGCAGAGAAGAATTAATAAGAGTGGAGTTGCATGAATGAACAGCTCTTCTCATTGGATCCTCCACTTTCCAACTCATGTTGAGACTTATGTTAAGACACTTTATTCTGAGGTTTAATTGAAGGCATTGAGCAACTGCCAAGGCATTGCTCTAGTTTTTGTAAGGAAGGTTGACAATGTTCTTACCCCTCTTTTCATGACTATTGAGTCACAAACTATTTGACATATATTCCTATACAGCACTGAAATATCCAGCTAGGAAAGTGAGATTTTTTTCTTGCCTACAATTCCAGTTCCCTGGAGGGAGTTGGCCAATCTTAATTCTTGTCTGGGTCCTCTTTGATATGATGTGGCATACAAGTGTCTTAACTTGCAATTCTCCAGATGTAGTAGAGAATAATATTTTTAAAATTTATTGGAAGAGGTCTCTTATTTTCCACATATGGGAGAGGAGCCCATAGAACACCCATAAAGGCCAGTTTTTGCAGTAGGACAAGCATATAACCCTAACTGCTATGTGATGGTATTTCCTTGAAGACACTGCCAAGAGGCTGGCTGAGTTTAGTGGCCCCCTCAGCTACCATAAGACTGAATTCCTCCTTCACAAAACAGGAGCGACAGTCTTAGCTCATGATCTACCAGGATGTCTTCTGTTATCTCAAGTCATGTCTCACAAACACATAAAAATCTCATGACTAATTTACTTTATTTGTATTTTGAAAACAAATTATAGGATGTGCATTCAGTAAGGAGTATTGAAGAGTAGGTGCATTTCAAATTGAACCAGAAAGAACCCCATAAAAATCGGGGATCATGGCTCTCTAATGACAGATCCCAGGGTCTTCATCATGTATATCAATTTTTTTTTTTTTTTGACCAGAGCACTAACTACTCAGAGGTTAGAAAGAAAAACAGCCATTGTGTCTAAACAGATGACACACTTGTGTTATTATCTGACCACTACGGCTCTACAAAGACTGGGGTGGCTCATGTTCTGACTTCACTCTTTCTTTCCTCTCATCACAAATTCTAACAGGCACTTTGAATTCTCCCTCCTGCTCTGTTCTATTGTCTGCCTCCAACAGTCCATCCAGCTAGCTTGCTGAAAGTTGAAAGGCTATAAGATTTGGTCTAAGTTATTGCTGCTTTTTTTTCTTCACTAGCCTTTGTATGTCACCTCCAAGACTGTGTTCATTATTTAATGATGTGGAAACACCTGGGGTTGGCATTCCAGGATTGCACGTGGGCCATGTGATGAAGTAGCCAAATGATTCAGTACATGGAGATGGAGTCTGAGAACTAGTGCTCCAAAAAGATCCCCAGAGGATTCTACTGCCCAGCAAAGCTTGGGAATCCTGACCTCCTGAATCCAGGACTTGATTGGATTCTCGCAGGCAATGCCGATGAGTCCTTTAAGCCTTCTTTTTTCCCTTATTATTTTTACTTTATACTTTGATGGGCTCCTCCTGCCCTTGATGACATTAAAAGGATCCTGGTTCTTTACCATCTTCCCCTTAGAGTTCTTAAGTACAGCACTGCCTTTTTCAAACACTAAAAGAAAATAAGAAATGAGGTCCCTGACTTGGCACTTTGTGGTTCTTGCTGCATTGTAAAAGTCATCCCTGGAAACTAGCAAGTGATCATGTAGGGGATTCGCCCAAGAATTCTTGACTTTCTGGTGTGATAGGGTCTGCCGTGACACAGGTATAATACAGTTCAGAAGTCAGGGGCAGGCCTTGCAGAGCCTGAGTTCTTTGACCTTTTTGTGCATTTGTTGTACCACAAGAATCTTCCAAGCCTGAGGATTTCCAATGTTTTTGAAATTTGACATTATTTTATACATACATGCATATGTGTGTATACCTGAGGCAGTTTCAGATGAACTAGTTCTTACTTTAACTATGAATGAGAGACTCTACTTTTTATTGTACTAAAAATATGTTGATTATATCCACTAAACTAAATTTGTATCACAACATGCTGCCTCAACGTAACCTACACTTTAAACACTACAGTTGGTTATATTGTTCAGATTTGGCAGGAGTTAATATGTGCATACTACATTAGTTAACAGAAATAGTGGTTGGTCTCATCCATTTAAATCTGAAAATGAGCTATGTACTTTTTCTAACTGATTGCATTTAATCTTCACAAAATCCCAATGACATAATTGTTGTTATCCTCACATTCAAGGTGAAAGATCTGAACTGTAAACTGTTATAGGATGGAAAATGTTCACACTGCTTTGCCTTCAAATTAGGATTATTTTCTAATAAAACCAGAACTTATATCCTTAATTATAGCCAATGAAGCAAGAGTTTAAAGAGTGCATGCACTGGAGAGACACAAGGAGCATTGACCATTGACCTTGCTCTTGTATAATGCACACTCTAGTCATATCTGTAAGTGAAATAACAATATGAGACCTGAATAAAATTTTAAATATCATGTAAGTTAGGCAGTGAAAATTCAGTCAACAATTATGTGGTTGAAACAATAGGACTGTGATTTTGGAACATGTTATCATTAGAGGGATCTGGAAGGCTTTGTGTAGGTGTTGCTGTGAAGCATATATGGATTTGAGAAGCTGGAGAAGCGAGAACTTCTCTTGCAGGTGGACCAGACATGGGCAGTAAACAGGTCTAGGTGTGCCTGAGGAGCACAGGCTGTGGAACCTCGCACCTAGAGACCTCTCAGGAGCTGAGGAAGGGGTACGGGTTCCTGGGCCTCCACATTTGTCTTCACCAGGAGCAGAAGCACTTTTAAGTGTATACAGATTCCCATGACATCGTTTGAACAAAAGGTAGTGCTTCTTTAAAAAGTGGAAGTTAAAACCATTGATTGTTGATATAATGAAGAGAGATTTCAAGTTAGAAAAGTGACTGGTAGATCCCATAAATAGGCCTTTGTTGCCACCTAAGGGGCTGGGAAATATTGCCAGAGGGTGACATATGAGAGGCCAGCTTTGTCCAGCTGTGTCCTTAGCTCACGACTTTGATGATTCTCAGTTCCTGGTAAGATGAAAATCATAAGAACTATCGCATCCTAACAATGTTATTAGGACTAAATTGTGGAATGTTATTTATTAATTCTAACTATTACATGATGTCAGCAGTTGGTTTCAGTTTTAATGTGGAGGATTTAGATGAATACAAAATTAAAAGGCATTTTATCATTTATTGCCTAGAAAATGAGTTATTCATTGAGTAAATGAGTTACATAAAAAGGCTTTACTCTAAGGGATTTTTGTGTTGAAATATTTTGGGAACATTATTAATTGGTCAGTGGGAAATGGGCCGGATGGAGGAGACTACCTGTCAGAAGCAGAAAGGAAGAGGAGAAATATTTAATACCATTTTTTTCTACACAGTGCTTTTCATATTCACAGCGTCACTTAATCAAAAAGGTTCAGGGAATTTACTCCACAAGAAGCTGCAGGAATGTTCTAGCTGGGTTGGCAGGAGGGCGCAGGTTGTGGAGAGGGCTTCCTAACAGGATTTCAGGAATCACTGGAATACCCAAGTGCAGATATCTGGTGGTCTAAGCACAGCTCTAGCATTCTTTAAGTAGAGGAAGGGGGTTTAAGACGATGAAGAGTGGTGCAGAGGGCTGAATGTGGAGGAAACTCAGGAGGAGGAGCTGCTGAGGAGGCAGGGACAGCCAGAGAAAGGGATGCATGAATAAGGACTGAAGAATAGTTAGTGGACTTCAACAACTTGTGCTACTTCTTATGATCTTTATTTTACTGGAAATTAAGAATCGGCAAAGTTATATCAAGCTAAGGGACAGAGCTGGACAAGGTTGGGTTCTCAGACTTATGCCCTGGAATAATCTTCTACAGCTACTTAGTTGGCACCCAGAACCTTAGGCAATGAGATCTTTAGTCCGCTTTTCCAACTTGATATCTCAATTCTTTATATCAATGGATTTCAACACTTTCTAGAAAAAGCTTCAGTGTGCTTTGTTCAAATGACATAGTAGACTTTAGCATAACTATTAAAACACGAAGGGGGACCACAGGAAATCAAAGACAGAAGGAGGTTGAGGGGTTCTGTGTCAGATATTTGTTGGAAAACTTTGGCTAAAGAGGAAAAAGAACTAAAGGTTAGATGGGGCTTTAGGATGAAAAAATGGTGTCTTCTTGTTGTTTTATTTTGGTTCTCCAATTTGGAAAGAAGTCTTGTATATGTAGCTGGGTCTTTGCCTTGGTTAGAGCATCGTGTTATACACTTTAGTATGAGAGGATAGGTTATAGATCCTCTCTTTCCTATGCTCCTGGTGTATACCTGCTCAAGAGAACTTAAACTTTATTCTAATTCAGGTTTTCATTGTGAATCTTATTAATAAGTAGAGTCCCTATGGGAGAAGGATACCCCATAAATAGAAAATGTATCAGATGTAGTGAGGCTAACTCGGAAATATACCTGGGCCAGAGACAAACTGCTATAGCTTTGAGTATAGAACGAGCTATGCTTAAACCTACCCTTACCTAGCTCTGTGGGGTGGCTGAGTGCCCTAGAATGAAGAGGGCTGGGTAGGTTAAAGCAAGAAACTCTCATCAGTAGGAACTCACACACTCTGTTTGCTCTTTACGACAAGAGTATGTTTTTCCTAATTGGTCAGGGACCCAGAGACAGGTGATGAAAGAGAGAAAGCACTTTCAAAGGAGGGCACAAAAGCCCAAAGGTGATGGAGGATAAAGGTGGTCAGTGGCACCAGGTAGGTTGCTGAACATACGTTTGATTGGAAGTGATGTGAACATGGTCAATACGACTAAGAAAAGACACAGGTAGAAACAGGAATGGGATAGGAAACTGGCTCCTTCATGTCTTCAAAGGAGAAGGAGCCAGTCATGCCTTTTATAGGAGACGGAGGGACTGAAATCCACAAGCCAGGGAAGCCTAAGAGTTATACAAATGTATGTGGCCAGAGGGAAAAGCGATAACAGAAACAGAAACTGGGGAAAGTATAAGGTCCCAGAGAGGAGGGGAAGGGATAGGGTGGATAGGCGAGTTCAAGGCATAACCAACATCAATTTTCTCCATTTTTCTTTATTGACAGAACCTGATTTTATTCCAGGTTGAAATATGCTCCATTAAAGAAGATTTATTTCCTACCTTCTCTTAAATCTAAAGATGGCCAGTGAATAGAAGTCCTTGGGTGGAGCTTTCATAAATATTCTGTAGAGGAGTCTAATCACGAGGATAGAACACCATTTGCTATCCTCTTTCCTTCATCTTAGTTGGAATGAAGCAACGAGGGCTAGAACTCCAGCAGCCATTATGGGCCATGAGGTGAGTAATAGTGGAAGCCCCACACTAAGTGTAGTGGGGTAGAAACAAAGGTACAAATAGTCTAGGCTTCTAGTGACCCTGGGCCAATCATACCAGTCCTAGACTACTTACCATGTTTTCTTTTATATGAAAGACAAGTACATCTTCATTTTGTTGAGTCCAAGGACACAGTTCATGTATATTTACAGCTGTACATATACTTCCTAATCCTGACATGCATATATCACACATGTCACCCTACTTAAGCACAACACAGTATTCCCAATAGCGTTGGTCACCAAAGGAGGGAGCATGCATTGGATTTATGCGTCCAAGTTACTGAAGAAATTTCATATTCTTTGGGCTCTGTGCCGGAAAATCCGTTCTTTTGCTTGAGTTCCTTATGGACAAGGCTCTGAGATGAGAAGCCTCTCCTGAAAGTTTGTTTCTTCCCCAGACATTCAGCCAGCTGCTTTTCTTCTTAGCTCTCCCACATTGCCAGAAGGGAGAGGGGAGACAAGAGAATACATCTCCTGTTGCAATCTCTCCTTCCAACATGAATTTGTGACCCTGGAAAGACTGTACCGGTTTCAAAAACTGTTCGAACCAACAAGATTCTGAGCAGGTGCCATGCTGTCCTCAGTTGGGTGGGAGTCACCTTGGAGCAACAATGGGAAGAGACCACACCTTTTTTGCTAGTGATTAAAAAAACAAAACTAAGATTCTTCCATTTCCAGATGCTTTCCCACTTTCTTGTTGTTTGCCCAGACCGGCGAGCAGTGACGGGGCTCTTACTGTCTGAGGGGCCTTAAAGATGTGCAGTAATCCAGGACTCAGTCCCAGGGAAAGCAGGGTTTGCTCGCATACGGAGGAAGCAAACTCAAGTCACCCCTGTGCCCAAGACAGAAAGAGGGGCCAGGCGGTTCTCTGCCTTAGGCAAACTTCTTTCTACCCCAGCAGGGCACGATTCCTCTTCTTTCCCCAGCTTTTCCCCCCTGCCTTGGTGGGATTTGAATGAACAGGTGCCAACACATCCACTTAGCAGGACGCGTTCATCACTCCCTACTCCCGCGCCAGCAGCTGCTCGGCACCTTTGCCCCTCAGTTGTGGCTGCCGCGCGCGCCAAGACCCAGGGACGTCAAACTGGGAGAGCTGAGAACAAGGCGACTGGACCCTCTGGAGAAGGGGGAGCAGGTCTCGAGGTCTCGGCTCCCAAAGTCCCTCCAGCCGTGGGAGGGGAGGACAGGAGCCTCTCTTGGCTGCGCTTGGGCAAGCTGGAGCTGTTGTTGCCGCCGCCTCCGCCGTGTCCCCGCCGTGTGGCGGACAGGGAGGATGAAAGGGAGACCCCCTTTCCCCCTCGTCCAAGCCGGATGCCGGGCAGCGTCTGCTGGGCCTGCACGTTGTGTCGCGCTGGCCAGTTCCCCGCACAGCGCGGCCGGTTCCCCGCACCGGCGGGATCAGCGTGGGCGCCGCGGCCGCGGCTGGCAGGGCGAGGCCCCCCGGACCCCAGGGCGCCCACTGCGGGATGGACGCGGGCGGTGCAGCCTGCGCTCCCGCGTCTCCCGCAGCCTCCCCCTGCGCCCCCCGCCAGGCCCCGTCTGGCCTGCGCCGGCTCGGGCAGTGCCCACCGGGCGCCACGAGGGCAGCGCCGCGATGCCCACCCGAGACCCGCGCCGTCCCGCCACCCTGCACCCACTTGCTGCTGCCCTCGCCAGCCCGTGCGGCTGCCCCCTCCTGCCCCCGGAGGCTGACCCGCACCGGAGGGCATCTAGAGCCAGGTCACTGCCACCTGGCCTTTTATTCTAGAAGGGACTCAATTTCGCTTGAGGTTTAGCTCCCGAGCCACTGCTAAAGGAAGTTGGTGGTGGCCTTTTCTAAGAAAACTTTTAATCACACAGAATTTAGCTTCTGATCGGCCAGACTTATTTAAACGGCGCAGAGAAAAACCTTCCATTTTTAACATCCACTCTGGTGTTTGCTGGAAATTTGCCACCGAATTTAGGCTCTAGTTGAAGGTTACCAGGATTTATCATTGTTTCCCCAGGACGTTTAACTCTCATGGGCTCCTCTTCTTTCATTTAAGACACTTGAAAAAAAACATTGTAAACGCTTTGGCCATTAAAAAAAATTGTTTTAGCTCCTATGGTTTTGTAATCTAGAAATATTTCTGAAACTGGAGAGGGAGGAGTATTTGAGACAGAAAGCAGCTGTGTACCAGGAAATAACAAGGATCAAGCAAAATATCGCAGCTAATAGATGTCCTTTATGAGTGGAAATATGTATGTTTAATTGCTTTTAAAAATGTGGGGTGGAAAAACACAATTATACATTGTGATAGCAAACGTGTACAGATATAATTTCTGGAAAATACGAAACAAATACCGAAAAATTTTTTCCTTATGATTGAAATAATTGTCCCACAATTATGATACCACCTACCCAAATATTATGTTGCCCCATCTGCAAATACTTGAAGAGGAATAGTTACCAATTGAACTCATTTAAATTTAATCCTTAATAAAAAGAAAATTGCATAGCTCTTTACATTGTTGCATATCCTCAAATGTATCTTCCAATATCACTGTCAGCCTAGTGATATTCTCGATATTTAAAAATCCCCATTTTTCAAAGATACATAATCTATCATTCCTAATAATTATAAGCACATCATTTTACTTATCTGATTTTAATAACATGCATTTTATAATTACTGTACAACCAAAAATAGACAGCGAGTTATACTATGTGCATGTCTTTATTCCACAGTATAGTCTTAGACACCTTGTTTAAAAAAAATTAAATGAATTTAAAAGAAAATAAAGCAAGAAAAAAAATCCTTCCAGTGGAAACAAAATCACAGTGCTTTACAGACAAAAGAAAAGGAAAAGAAGTTCTCATACGAAAAGAGATTTATTATTACATAGAAAATTCTCACAAGAGTTGAAACACACTTCAGAAACTAGTAAACACCTTAGATAGAGTTGTGCCAATTACACAGCCCACAAGCATCTGCTTTGTCTTAATTAGATGGGGGAGGTGAATGACCACTGTTTATTTTCATTTTCCTCATTAATTATGAAAAACTGCATTTAATTCATCTTGCATGGTGAGAGATTGGCTGCGCAGATGTAAGTCGTAAGGGAAGTGGCTGTCGGTGGGCAACCTGAACATGGCACCCTGCCCAAGGGGACCCCTGGGTGGCACTGCACAGTAATGCATGCCGTAATTGTAATTTTTGCCATAGTCCAAGGTTTCTTCTTGCTTCAGGGAAAATATCCCATTATAGTTAATTGGGGGAGGACTTAAGGGACCTTCAAACTGAGGGCTGGCACACTCAGGGGATGTACTTTCATAGAAGGATTCGTACGCACTGCAATAATTGTAGGGCTTCATGGACTTGGAATTATCAAGAGTCCCATGCCCTGGGGGCGTAGTGAGCTCAGGGCTGTGGTAGGGTGGGTAGAAAGTAGAGTAGGGTGACCTTGTGTGATGCGCGGCCTCCCCCCCTTGACCCATCAGGAAACTCCTGGCGTTGAGCTGCAAGCAGCCTGCCACCAAGTTTGTAGTTGGCTGAGAAAGACCTTTGCATAAGTTTTGGACAAATGTGAGCAGATCTGGTCTCTTGCCGATTCTCAGAATTTCAGAAAGTGCCCAAATGTAGTTTTTGGCCAGTCGTAAAGTTTCTATTTTGGACAGTTTTTGGGTTTTAGAATAACAGGGGACCACTTTCCTTAAATTGTCCAGAGCATCGTTGAGGCCGTGCATCCTGTTCCTCTCTCGTGCATTAGCTTCCTGTCTCCTGAACTTGACCCTTTCCAATCGCAGCTTGGTTGTCTTTTTTTTCCTAAGACCCCTCCTTCTGGGCAACCCATTTTCATCTTCCTCTTCCCTATCTTCCTCTTCTTCTTTTTCGGTTTCTTCTCCCGGGGCCCTTTTGATGCTCTTCCCTCGAAGCACAATCTGTTTGGAAAAGCTCTCTGGTTTCTTAATTTGCTTCTGGTCCTCGCATTCTCTAGAAAACTTTCTGCACATCTGGGATTCTGGCATGACAACAGACTCATCAAATGGTAGTGTTAACATGGTTCTCTAATCTTAAATTACCTGAAAAATGCCAGCACAATATTTAAAGTGTTTTCATTTTTAAAGTTTATACATTTGAAACATCTTTAAGGACTTAATCATAAGACTACAAAAACACTGGGAAATGACTGATTCCAGGACTCATTTTTTTTACATTAAAATAATTTTTGAGTTTGTGAAAAGTAACAATTACTAAAAACATTGATGCATGCAATAGGATTAATTTATACGGAAAAATTATCAGAAGAAAATAAAACACAAAGCATTTGTTGTGATACCACCACTATCTTCATTTGTCTTTAATTTTTAAACTGGATTTTAATACCCCCAAAAGATTGTGGAATTTAAGCAAATGTAAAACATGTATAGCAATACAGAATTTCAATAATTCCAATTCCCCTGAGCACAAAATGTGAAGAGAAGCCAGTTTTTAAAATAAAAAATGCTACCTCTCCATGAGCTGACAAATTTGTGTTTTTTTTTCAGAAAAAAAAATTAACCTTAACTTTATTTTCTGTACTATACAACTTGGGAATTTAGACAAGTGACTGTGGGGAATACACAAATTTAAAGAAAAGATTAATCAGAGTTCATTTTAAAACTGTTCTTTTCTTTCTGATCAGTAAAGAATTATGTAAAAGAGCACTATTTTCCCAGCCTTCAGAAAGAAAAGGGGATTAGGCTAATTTGGAATAAACTCCATAAACAAATGAAAAAATAAAAATCACTGGCAACGTCTTTTAATCAAAGAAAATGTTGAGATTGCTTTTATCTCCATTTAAAAAATTTTCCAAATGTCATTATCTGTTTACTGCTGTTCAAATCATCCCGGACAAAAAACACTCTCGTAGTGTTTTTTGTTCTGTGAGCCACAGAAGTCTCCCTCTAGCTAATATCTGACAGGAGCGGTCCAAGGATTCTGACTGCAATTGTGCACGTGTGTTCAGAATCCCGAATGAAAGGGGAAAATAATTTGTGTTTCAAATGCATTTTGTTTTTTGTTTGGTGAGGCAGCAAGTATTTTCATCTAAAGTCTTCATCAAACAAATAGGCACATTAAAAGACAGACTTTTCAATTTAACAATCTCCAGCCCCCTCAATACACACACATACACACGTACACACACACAAACTCTTAGTAATGTCCACATACTTGTAGTGTTACATAATAGCAGTAAAAGTATGTTATAATTGCATCATAAGAATGAAATATGATAAGAAGTTATAGATGGCAAAGAGCATACAAATGCTATCAGACAGTGACACTGTATCTTTAAATACTTGCATGCAAAGCCAGCATCAATTGAAGTATATCTTTATTTATATTACCTTAGGTTTTAATTTCATTCAATAATCAGTTTTCATTTTGGATCTTCCAAATCTTTTCAGGCTGAGTGTCGCATCCTCTCCTGGAGTCTCTAGATCTGTGTATATCTGCACTATCTCATTGATCTCTAAAAAGTGACATTGATGCCAACTGCCAGAGCTGGTACCCATGCCATCTGCTAGTGACGTCACAGGGCAGAGAGAGCCATGTGATCCTCTCTCTTGGGACCTTCATTCTGCACTGATCATCTGGCATCCCTGTAAGTGGGTACCAGCATTCATGCATCAACACAGAAGGTTAGACTGATAGGAAAAAAAAATCTGCACCAGCATTTCACATACAGTAGGTGCGTTTCTCCTCGAGCTGCTTGGGTTTCAGTGGCAATCTGTAGAAATAGCTGTGTGTTAGTGTTCAGTTTCGCCCTGCCAACGGTGCAACTGTTAGGTAGTCGTTAATATTCCATTCATTTACAAGGTGGGCTTTTGTGTGAGCGAGAGGTTTTTGTTGTTGATGATGTGTTGTTTTGTAAAGATCACCATCCCATTTGTGTCTCTGGGTACCAGGGAAAGAAAGCCGGGAAAAGGAGCTGGAAACTGGTCTTAAGATGCTTAGCCAAACTAAGATTTGTGTAAGCGAACAGGGGTCAACAAAGGTCTCCTTATTTCCTTGTTTTGTTTCACGGCATGTAACTCAGGAGTGTGCCTGTGTGTTGTTTTATCAACGTGTAAGACTTCTGTGCTTCTTAAGAATTTGGAATAAAAGAACGGCTTCTCCACCTGGGGTCTGTGAAAGACATTCTCTGAAGCTCCCCTTCCTACCCTTGCTGGTACCTTTCAACAACTTTTGTAGAGACCCCTGCAAGTCCATTGTTAAAGATTTCAAACTAGGGATTTTGTCCTCTTCCGAAAGTCACTAACTTTACTCTTTTCTTGTCCTCTGCCTCTTCCCAGCATTAACTTGCTTGTTCTTTCTCATTTCCGTTCAGACACAATAAACATAAAAATTACCACTTAGGTTCTGTCTTTCCATCCCTGGAATTCTGCTATTTTAATCAAAGATTAGCTTTCTTATTTTGGGGTGTTTTTTTTTTGTTAAGTTTCAGACTTTTTTCTTTCGTCTAAAAAATCCTATCTTCATATTTTTTTTCTCTAGACCGACATCAGTTTAAATATCTTCTTATTTTTACTTTAGTGCCCAAATGTTTTCCCTACCAGGCACATTTCATATTTATCTTTTTTCCTACTCCTCCCTTTTGGTTTCTTCTGAACAAAAGCAGGGTAGAAACAGTTAAGCAAAGCTGGCAAAGCTTTATAGAGAACAGCGAAGCCAGAGGCAAACTCCACCTTCCTCTCCTTTTCTCTTCTTCCCAGCCACCCCTGCCCACCCCCCACACAAATAAGGTCATTTTATTTCAGGATTGCCTGTCAGTAAAGCAAAAAGTGCTCTTTTTTAAAAAAAGCAAAAGTTTAAAAATAAACAAATAAACACAACCTTTGTTGTTTGACAACTGAGTAATCTCTTTCTATAAAGTGAGAGAGTATGCTTTTGGTATTAAAGTAATCCCTGGCAGGGCTGTAACTGTTGAATCTGTGTTAGCATCCCCTTATAAATCCCATTTTTGAAAGGTTTAGAATTCTGCTGCTTCAATGCACTTTGGATCCAAATTGGCACCATGGGCCTTGCACTAAATTCAATTTCACTCCTGTCAAACCCCGCTCCTTTCCACCCTCCTCGAAAAGTTGTTTGACTTTTCCTGGACAGTGGTAGAAAAGATGAGGAAGTTGGCAAAAAGCAGTATTAAAAAGGTAAAAGTGGATGATTTTTCTCTCTTCCTGGCCTAGTAAAGAATGAGAATTTAAAATAGGAGTGAGACTATAAATTCATAAGTTGAAATGTATAGGTAGGGTTAGCTCATGTTTTTAAAAAATTCAGATATAACATAGCCATTTTTAAATTTATTGCCCAAGGGGATATCGCTTGGGAATGGGTGTGCTGAGTATATTTTGTACAACTTTGGGTTCAAAAGCTACACACACTTATTATTAACATAAGGAATTTTTTTCAGAAGGCCAGATGCAGAATTTTGTTTGTCTCACATACGATTTAATTTTTAAATGTAAAGGAGCTGAGGCATCAGAGTCACAAGCCACAAACAACCAGTACTATTATACATTTTGCATATCCTAAACTTGCAAAGTCTCTACCTTTAATTTTTTGCATTAAATGCATCATCACAAACATGAAAATAAAAATTTAAAGAATAGATTACATGACATGCCAGTAGAAAATTATCACCAATGTGGTTCATTGAAAAACTAGATGTTATAGTTTACCTTTGCATGTGCAGAAAAAAATGAGAAACCAGTTTATCGATGAAAACATTTGCGACTGTTCTATTCCTGCCATAGATCACGAAAGAAAAACCTTTAGTGGTGATGGGTGGAGCTGCAGAATCTGTCTTCAGGGTTTTTATTAATCTATTGTTAGGATGTTTTCTTTTTATTACTTTTATTTTTTTCAAAAACAAGGAGGGGAAAACCAAAAGTTGTTATGTCAAGATTCAGCAAGGATGAAGTGTGTTTGTACAATAATCTTTCAGAAGAAATTTTGTTCTGTATTTCTACTATAGTTCCAGATATGCAAATGTCTGTGCTGCTAATATGCATTCATAACATACACCAGAAGGGCTGTTCTACTCTCTGTTAAGAAAGCATGTTAACACCTATACTCCAAACAGAATACATTCTGACTTATAGATGAATATTCAGAATATGAGGAGTATATTGTCACCATTTCTGTCACATATTTTCTCATGTTACAACAGTTACTGCGCACTAAAGTTCACATCTAGAACTCAATTCAATATTAATTTAATTGATTCTGGGGTCATGAAATGGTATAGATTTTTTTTTTAAAAAAGTGTTCCATCTCTATCTGCTTCTCTCTTGCTTTTACTGGGTAAATGCTCTTATTTTACCCATGAAATGACCCACAGAAAATTTAGATATAATTCTGACTCAGTTGCAAGGCAACAGAAACCAAAAGTCCAAATTAAGGCTCAAAAGTTGTCATTTTCATGTCATTCTGTTGGTACCTGTGTCTTAGCAAATGGCAATTCTATTGAAATTTAGATATAATTCTGACCCAGTTGCAAGGCAACAGAAACGAAAAGTCCACATTAAGGCTCAAAGGTTGTCATTTTCATGCCATCCTGTTGGTACCTGTGTCTTAGCAAATGACAATTCTATTGACTCCCTCGACCTTGCCATTTAAGAGATCAGTTTGCATCATGACAGGCATTCTTCTTGGCTCTCCGAGGGTAGATAGGGACAGAATGTAGACCATGGGAGAGGATCAAGCATTAAAACTCCAGCATCTGAGTTTTTCCCCCCAGATGTGAGGTACTTTCTGAGATAGATTTTAAGCAGTTTTCTCTATTACCTTTTTTTCTTTTTCTCCCCTCTCGCTTTCCTTTCCTACCCACCCTCCCCTGCTCTTAGACAGATGCTTCAGGGCAGTCGTGAAGCTTGTAAGCAAGCTCAGTGTCAGTCCCCAGAGTTTTAACTCTGTGATCCCCATTGGCTTAAAATAGTTTTGTGGCTGTGGCAGTGTCCCACTTTGGAAAACAGCCCTTGGAATTTAAATAGAGGTGTTTAGATTATGAGACAAAACACAAAATGACATTATTCTCTGAAAGCCTTGGAATACTTAAAAATATAATTGAAGCATAGATTTCCAAATGTTTTGTTTATATACACATGAGGATTACACAGACTGAACTGAAATAATTTGAAGGCAATATTTGCATCGCTTTTTTAGATTTACTCCAAGGTGAAATCAGAATTACTAGAATGAGTTGTTATAATTCTAGCCATAAGTGAAGAAATGATGCTTTATTAATTTGGGGGAGCTCATTGTAAAGAAATGCATGGTTTATGAACACATTAGCACATAGGCTTTAAAAAATATTAAGAATGATGTGTTGACCCTGATTACTAATTTTTATGACACCAATTTAGAAACTATTATTATATTCCAATATATGTATATAATGATTATTTTTAAACATAGGAAACAGAAATACAATTTGGCTTTTTCCTGTCATATTCATCCATATTATAAGATCGGAGTAAGACCATTTTGTAAGATCTTATGCAAATGTTTTTATAAAAGTTTTATGCAAACTGAAACTAAAATTTTATGTTAGATGATTATATGATTAAATGCTGGCTCTCTTAACATAGGGATTCCTGGATGGATTTCAAGAGGTTCTTGCACTTCCTAAGATTATGTGAAAGTTTGACATGTACGTACATATGTGCATTTTTCTAAAAAGGGTAAGAATGACAAAGAATATTTTGCCATCTTACTAACCTTGTTTCACATCTTGATCCTACTGTTTGATAGCTATGTGTCATTAATTCATTCATGTATTCATTCATTCATTCATCAAAGATTTATTGACTACCTATTTTGGAGTATTTCTTGACTTCTCTTTTTCTCTTATTGGCCTCACAACCAATATGTCAGCAAATCCTCCCAGTCCTATGTTAATGTTATACCATGACTGTGATCACTTTTCAACAATTCTACCACTCCTAGCCTGGTCTTAACCACCATTATTTTTCACCTGGCCTAAATGGCCACTGGGCTTTCACTGTTGGCACCTTATATCCCATATACAGTTCTCAAATCACCAGTCATGTTCATGGTTAGAACATCAATTGGTCTGCGTTCTCCTACACTCAAAACCCTCCAGTGGTTTCTCTGCTCCTTCAGAGAAGAAGCCACGTCCTCAGAGAGGTCCAGAGACTCCTGCCGGCCTCTTGGATTTCATCTCCCAGTCTCCCCTCCACTCTCTCAGCTCCAGTCACACTGGCTTCTGGCTATTCCTGGGACACTCCCGCACACTCCCTCCTCTGGGTCCTTGCACTTGACTTCTGCCTGGAAGTTTCTTCCTGCATATCCCCATTGCTCATTCTCATACCTTTCCAGTGTCTGTTCACAGGTCTCCTCTCAGTGAGGTCTACCCCAGTCCCTGATTATATTGAACCCACGTGCCTGCTGATCCCTCCCACCCATCTTCCTGTTTTACTTTCTCTGTAGCACTTACCACTTTTTAACACAGTATGTTACTCATTTCTGTGCATATTAATTTACAGTTCTAATACTTTTCATGAAAGGCAGTAAGTACAAACTTGTTGAATGAGGAAATTGTTCCTGGCACTGAGTGAGTGATGGCCATTAAGTAGCATATAGAACAGCCATGACGAAGTTGTCAGGGCCCTCACAATCTGGAGAAGGGAGATGGGTGATGAACACATAGGCACATACATGTGGCAGGCACACACAGGAGGCCACAGAGAACCAAGGGAAGATCTCTTTGGTTCCAGTATCTGAGGAGCCCTTTAGGTTGAGACATGAAGATTGAGCAGCTAGAAGCAATAGCACGTGAAGTTTCTGATGTTCTGGGAAGACCAGCAGCATCACGGTGAGAGCAAGGACTCTATTACACCAGGTTGTGTGGATTGTGGTCACACGCCTGGAATTTATTCAAAAGGGAATCATCGGAGGACTTCAGCCAGCTTATGATTTGAAAAATTTACTCCAGCTGGCTATGAGGAGAAGGTTTGGTGAGGGAAAAAAGAAACAGAAACAAGGAGAGACCATACTCCAAATTATGGTATCTTGACTTACTGAAGCTGAGGGAATTTGAGAAAACTGTAGGAGCAGGAAGGTCTCTGTGGCCTTCCCTTTCTGTCCCATGGAGCAGGTGATAAAACATTGGAAGGATTTTCTGACCTCCCTCTGAAGCAAGTCAGACCCTCTTGTGAGAGGTGGCCTCTCTACAGAGCAAAGGAAAGGAATATTCTTACCTTGAAAGACACAGGAACACAGAGAAGAATCTTAACAAACAGGCCCTGCTAAATGTCCCCCAGCTTATTACTGCTAGATCATACTCTTTGTCCTTTCTTATTTCTCCACGACTCTCCATTCTTCACTAAATCTACTATTAAAAAAACACGACACTTTAATGGTTTCTTTGGGTCATGATTTCCTTATGAATGCTTCCATGTCATATTAAACATGTGAAATAAATGGTATGCTTTTCCCTGGCTAGCATGACTTTTGTTACAGGAGCCTTGTCCCTGAACCTAGGATGGGTTGGAAAAGATATTTTTCCTCCCCTACAGAACTTACAAAGCCTGTGGAAGTGGACTGTAGGAGACTAAGCACCGGACTGATAGAAGCAGCCATTGACTCTTGAAGAAGGAGCTGGGAGCAAGATAATCTCTTAGCCAGCTTGGAAATGTTTTGCCACCTGGAGATGAGCTCTCAAGCAGCTGCATTGGTTAATGAGATATGATCAGTAACTCGTTAGTAAGCAAGTGTTATACCTTGTAACATTGGTAGGGCAACAAGATGGGAGTTGAGCCCAGGGAAGAAAGAGCACTTAGCAACCATTAAACATGTGATCCTAGCACATGGGCCCCCACTCCTGTTGCATCAGGCTTCTATAAAAGGCCAAGAAAGGTTTCTTGGGGCTCTTGGAAAACAGGCAGGAAGCCCACCTCTTGCAGGCATGTACCTTCAATCCATGTCCCGGCTGTTTTTATTCACGAGTTGATGGGGTATCACAGTGGGCACCAACAGTGGACAGAGCAAGAGAGAGATGACTATGGCCCAGACCTGAATGGAGACAATGGAAATGGAAAAAAGAAGAGGCCTGGAAATATATTTGGTGGATAAAATCAACAGAATTTACTGATTGTACTGGAGTGGATTACATGTGGGATAATTGCTTAACCTATGATCATGATGATGATGATCATCATTTGATCAGACAATTGTGGATGTATTTTGTGTCTCCAATTCAACTGCAACTTCCATGAGAGCTGAGACTCTCTGTCATTTCAACTTTGTGTCTCCAATTCAACTGCAACTTCCATGAGAGCTGAGACTCTGTCATTTAGTGTCATTCAGTGTCATTTGTCACTGAATATGAGTGTGTTCAGTGCCAGGCTAAATGTTTTACAAATGCTATCTCATTTGACCCTTGCTGTGAGGTAGATGTTATCATATCCAGTCCCATGGTGGGAATAATGAAACTATGCCTCAGAGCTGTTAACTAATGAATCAAGGATTGCTCAGTTTTTAAGTGGGAGACTCATCATTTAGACCTAGGTCTGTCTAAATCCAAATCCTTCCTTCTAAACTACTACACTTTGCTACCTTATTAATGTTCTTACCTTTGTTCTCTTATTAATGTATCTGCTGTCTTAAGATTTCCTCCATACTTTTGTTTTCTAGGTTAATGTTTTAGGTAGGTCAGTAGATCATTTGCACAGTAAAATTGTGTAACAATAATTACAAATGTTATGACAACAAGTTCTTATTCGCTTAGAAGAGTTGAAGTTTGAGTTGTTTATTTATTCTGTCATTCATTCAACAATACTCTTACTTTTTGTGTGCTTCTGCTCTAGATATTATGAGAGGAAGTAAAGGTAAATGACAGACAGTCTCAGCTCTCATGGAAGTTGCGGTTGAATTGGAGACACAAAATACATCCACAATCGTCTAATCAAAACAGTAGAAGCTCACTGTGATAAGAGAGGCTGTGGTTAGGAGATAAAACTTTTGAGTAGAATGGGAAAGTATGTAAAGGGATTTTTTAAAATTTGAAATGTGATAGAGACTGAAATGTACACATGGTAGTAAATGCACAACTCAGTGAATTTTGGCAAACTTGACATATCTCGGAAAGAGGATCTTGATCAAGAAGCACAGCATTGTCAGCTACCCACAGGCCTCCTTCCTGCCCTTTCCAGGTACCAATCAGCCTTTTCACAATAGAGACCACCATCTTGACTTCTAACAGCATTGATTATCTGTGTCTATTTTGTACATTATATGTGGAATCATGGGTCAGTCTCCATTTATTGCAATTTTTTTGAGGGGAACATAATTTATCCATGGTATTGTATGCAACTGTGGATTGTTCACTGTCATGGCTGTATAGTACTCCGTGGTGTAACTATTCCTTCTCAGGGTATCTGGATGATTTCCTGTTTGGGGCTGTTATAAATTGTGCTATTCTAGTACATATAATTTGGTGAACATATGTATGCTAGCTGTATCCCATTACTAGATATACATCCAACAGACATGTGTATATTTATTCTGTTGTGGGATTTTAAGAGAAATTTAGAATGGGACATCTGGAAAGAGTTAATCTTTATTAATTACCTACATGACAACCATACATTTCCTGAAATCATTGTAGAAGATCAATAACATTCTTCCAGGGGGTCAAGGGATGTGGTACAACTTTTGGGGGCGGGACATAAATGTAAGAGGGTCCATATCTAACAAAAGCAATTAATGTAACCTGCTTCTGTGTACCCTCAATGAATCACCAACAATAAAAAAAAATAACATTCTTCAAAAGCTATGGGCTCATTAACTGAGAAGCCTATTGGTTACTAACCTACAAATATTAACTGAATGATTCCTTTGCACTGGAGAAAGGGAACACATAATCCCTTAATTCAAGGAATCTAGCATCCTGTTGAGGAAATACAATTAACAAATTTGAAGTATTGAGATGTAAGACTGTGGTGTAGAGTGTCAAACAAATGAATAACTGCTTTTTCTAACATCCTTTAGGAGGATGGATGCAAACCTAAGATTATGCAATGGTTTTATTTACCAAGAACATGTTTCAGAATACTTGCACTTAAAGAGTACTTTAGTGGAATTTCAAGTTTTTAAACACTTGGTCAATGTTAATATTAAGGCTAATTTTTTGAATACTTTGTATCAGCTTTTCTGCATACATCACATAACTTTTACAACAGCCCTATGAAGGTTATGTACACTAACACACTGTTAAGGACAGCATCTGGTGCCAGTCACCCTGGTTCTGTCACTTTTTAGCTGGATGACCCTGGCAAGGTCTCTGTGTGGCAGCTTCTCCAGCTGTCACATGGGTATGATTACATTCTTATCTCATAGGTTTTTGGATATAAAGGGCTTAGAATAGTTCCTAGTACATAGTGAACATACATGTTATTTGGCAGATTATTTTAAAATATAGTTGAAGGAGGACGAGAAAGTTGAGTATATTATGTGAAACAATTTCTCAACTCTAAAGAAAAGGCTCATGCTTATGGCAATGTCCTGTGGTCATTCAAGCATTCAAGGTATACACAGAGAGCACATATTATAATGTCAATGAGAGTAATTATTCTGAAATCACAATAGAGTTCTGATTTCAATTTCAGTGCCTTGGATCAGGAAATACGGCAATGACTTAAGGACAGATAACTTCTCAGTGAAGTTTGCACTGTGCTATAGATCTTTTTAGGACTTGAATTTCTTTTCTGTACATACTTCAATTCTTTCCTAAAGGAGTACTGAAGACTTTGTTATTTGTTTGCACCTGCTTTTGACTCTCTTGTTGGCTTTGATGGAAGGAGTCTACTGCACACCCAGAAGATCAGCAAATAAGAAGTATTTTTGTTTACATGCTTTCAGGCAGAAGCATGTGAGATGACTTTGGAAACTAAAGCTTTAGGCTGAAAGGCTACTCTTGCTGAAGCCACAGATTCAAATACAAACGGGCTTGAGCAGATCACTTTTGAGAGAATGCACTTGTTTGCCCTGGGATCTGACACATACAGCAGGTAGATCTTATAACCCTAGATCACGTTAAAAAAAATCCTGGTTCACATCTATAGGGCAAAATAAGCAGCTAATCAATCCTAAGCAAAATGAAAAAGCTGAAATTATTATTTGTATCATTATTTGTCTTTTAGTATTTTAGATTTCTATTGGTTTACTGTGTTTTGTTGGCAAATCTCATCTAATTACAATACATTTTTCATTTGTATTTTAAAATAGCCATCCTAACCCACTGTTAGTACAGCATATGTGGTAAGTTATAATTCCTGGGGTGGTGATAAATTTGTGGCTATCCATTCACATCCTCACAGATTGGAATTAATCTTTCTCCTCTGATTTTCCACTACACTTTGTGCTTAGCATAATTTGCTTTGTAGTGTAGCTATTTGTGAATACATCTGTCTTCCCTGACTATATTGTGAGGACAGAAACTATCCCAGACTTCTGTATGTTTCATTTGGTTTTGCAGTACCTATATCACACAATGCACTGATTTGTCCATAGTAGGGACTCCATAAATATTGATGGCAAAATAAGATGGATCAATTCAGTTATGGTAGATTTGGCTACAGATCCTCTTAGAGCAGTGAGGCCCATCTGTCAATCAAAGCTGTGATCTTTGCCTCATTAACACCAGGGCTGAGCAATAAGTCAGTGATGAAGAGCTGCATGTCTCACATACCATAAATTAGATTGTAGATTATATAATTCCTTTAGCAACAAAAAATCCTTTGGAAAGCAAGAGGCTATAGAGTGGCAATAATGATCCATGATTTTATACAGTCTGCATGTGAAGACTGAACCCAGCATGCTCCCTCCTGGCTTTTTCTCCAAAAAGGCTGCTCCAGTGCTAATTATTTCTTTCAAAAACTAGAATAACTTTTTTTCCACTGAGCAGTTTGCATTTCATTTTGGCTGCCGACACTGGTACAAGATCCAGCCTAATACAGTGGCACATGGCTTTGGATTCTCTTATTAGCCAGGATTATTTTCTGGAGGAAATATAGCATTATTCTTTCCATTCAAAGTTTAAGCATTCCCAGGCTAGACTTTCTACCACTCGCAGGACGTGACTTTGGCTTGTTAGCAGTGAAACGAACTTGCATTGCCTTGGCTCTGCTTGGCCCACTGCTTTCCGTGTTGGGTGGTAAACGCAGGGGAGAATGAAAGAGACTGTCCTTTGTCCCACTGTCTGGCCCTGCTGGTTCCTAGGCTGCTAAGGCAGCACATATATTTGATGGATTGATCAGGAAAGAATAGCACACTATTTTAATAACAATCTTCTGTTCCCCAAAGCAAAAATCCTTCCAGATTAGCGTGTCTCTTCCAAGCAACCCATGCTGGGAGAGGACTGAAAATCAGAAAAGGAAAGTGAAACAGAAATAGGTGAGTATGTTTTACATTTGGCATTAAAGACTGGGCAGTTCACCTAAAATGGCATGTAATTATCAAATGTCCAGCATGGTCCTTGAATGGAACATAGTCCCTGCACTTGAGGGTCCCCAGGTCTTAAGGGGCATTCGGACTCATACAGACCTGTTGCTGAAGCAGTGGGGTAAGAGTCATAGAATCTGTCTCTTTTATTCTAAGATGACCTTCAACATTCTTAGTGGTGATGGCAATCAAAACAGAAAATAGCCCACTGGGAATTTTGATAAAATGAACATTTTAATCTGGGAGAACCATAATTTTTCTCTAATTAGAGAGGAAAAATTAAAAAGGATATTCTAAAATGCACTCTTTAGGCCCTTTCCGAGGGCTTGGGTTTCAACGACAGGCATTCTCTGGGTCATGAACGAGATAGGATCTGGAGGTTTGTTCTTAAGTTGAATTTGTGTGTAAGTTGGAACTGGTACATTTACCCATGACCTGTAACAGCCACTGTTACTAAGTACAAATTGTACATAAGTCAGATGTGTGCAATCCAGGGACTGCCTCTATTCCTTAGGGGATTAGAAGACCTATTTTTATTTTCATTTTCCTCATGGGAATTATAGTCATAACTAAATGAAAAGTGAAACTTGTACTGATGAGGTGACGTGTCCTTCAAATCCACAACTCTGGGGAGTGGAGAATTACGGCTTTTGCGCGTTCTAGGCTCTTTGCTTTTGTGGGCTCCTTCTTCCGTAAATAAATTAAATTTTATAATTGTGTTAGCATAAAAATAAATATAACCCAGCATAAATTATATCGCTTTTTTATTCTGATATTTTTTGTGGGCCCCTAAAATCATTAGAGGCCCTGGGCCTTGTGAACACCATGCCTAGTGGCTACATCCACCCTGTCCGTGGAGATGAGATCTGGCCAGTAGCATTTTTAAACGTGCTCCTGGTTGAGAATCATTGTGGGGTGAGGGTTACCCACTAACCTACAACAGCCTGCAGGAGTGTCTGCCTTCTCTACTTCCTGCAATCCTACTTTTCATAAGCTGCTCACTCTCCATGTGAAAACATGAGATTTGGGGACATTGCAGAATGAGTGTACTATTCAAGTTGCCAGATTTAGCAAATAAAAATGCAGGACACCCAGTTAAATTTGAATTTCAGACATATTTATATGTGGGACAAAATTATACTAAAAAGTATTTGCTGTTTATCTGAAATTCAAATTTAACTGGGCATCCTGTATTTCATCTGGCAACTCTACACACTTCCTTTATTCTTGGAACCCAAATTGTCTTTTCCTTGTAAAATACACTTTATGAAGAATCCGCTATGCACTAATGAAGTGTTTCCCAAAGAAGAATGCTCTGTAGACTGTTAATAGGAAGCACATTTAAAAAAGAGTTGTGTGGTCAAAAGATACTTGTTTTCTTTTAATACGTGTTCTTGGATTCTTCATTTGCCACTGCTAACCATGACTCTCCAAGAGCAGGGCAGAGTGGAAGCATGTCCAAAATTTATTAATTTATTTGACCACTGAGTGGTTTTTTTCTTTCTGGAATTTCTCGCAGGACTGAATTTTTGATGCAACACACTTACTACGCTGCCAGCAGCTTGTTTGTCTCTATTGATGGTGAGTGTATTGGATATTTTGACCTCTTTTATTTTACTTTCCTCTTTTGTGCCTTGCAGCTTCTAAGGCAGGTAATACATAGCAGGGTGACATCCGGTTTGTATCTCAGTATTTTGCAGTCACCCTTTCTTACAAGAGTAGATCTAGTCAGAGCTGTAGTTTACAGTCTAGGGTCTGTATTTCACTTTTTTTTTTTTTTTTTGGTAGAGATGGGTTCTCACTCTGTCTGTCACCAGGCTAGAATGCACTGATACCGTCATAGCTCACTGTAGCCTCCAACTCCTGGTCTCAAGCACACTTCCTACCTCAGCCTTTTGAGGGCCTGGAACTGCAGGAGTGTTCCAACATGACCAGATAATATTTAAAGATTTTTTTTTCTTTGTGTTTTTTTTTTTTAGAGAAAGGTCTTTCTGTGTTGTCCAGGCTAGTCTCCAACTCCTGACCTCAAGCCCTCCTCCCATCTCAGCCTCCCAAAATGATAGGATTATAGGCATGAGCCACAATACCCAGCCTGTATTTCACCTTTTTATTGAATGACTTAGAACTATTAATAGTATATAAGGCCAGTTACATAATGTCAGGAGCTTAAAACAAAATAAAAATGCAGATCTCCTTTGTTCAAAAATGATTAAGAATTTCATGATGGCAACAGGAGAACATTAAAAAGCAAGTAGGGGGCCATTCTTCTTGGGAATGACTTCAACAAAAAAAGTTACTTTTTAAAGTCTTGGCTGGGAAGTCCACGGTCAAGTTGCCAGCCAGTTAAGTTTCTGGTGAGGACTCTCTTCCTGGCTTTCAGATGGCCAGCTGCCTTCTCACTTACTATGTCCTCACACGGCCTTTACTCTGAACCTATGTGTAATGAAGGAGGGAGAGAGAGCAAAAGCAAGAGAGAGCTTCTACTTATTCTTATGAGACCACTAAGAAGGCCCTACCCGTATGAGTATCTTCAGGACCTAACTAACCCTAATTACTTCCCTAAAGGTCCATCTTCCAGATACTATCACATTGGAGCTAAGGCTTCAACATATAAACTTGGGGGTGACACAAACCTTTAGTCCATAACACATGACCCCTTAAATTTTATGCCCAAGGTGTATGACTTGCTCACCTCATCCTACTCCTGGCCCAGCAGAAGATGATGAGAAAGTCATGTTGTCATTGTTTATTTAAAAGAATATGTTTAAAAAGAAAACATTTTCTTCATTTATGTTTTACAACTCACACAGAGATATGAGAATATATACACATACACACCACAATTAGTGAACAGGATTTCTTGAAGGTATTTAGCACCAATTCTAGAACCATTCTTTAAGAAGATTTCAAATAGAAATGAAAAATGTAAGACTAATCTATAGTAGTCTCTTTAGAATTATACATAATTTCACGTGAGTATTTGTTTCAAAGAAGGTAAATTCCTCAAAAACCAAAAATGAAAAAGTTGTGGTCAAACATATTTTATGTGCTAATTTAGCACCCATGTATAGTCTCTTTTCTCAATAATAAAATAATTATCTAGTTAATCATAACTTCTGAATAATGTAAAGGATACTGGTCTTACTTAACAAGTCACAGCTTTAATAATTTCCTTGTTTCTAGACTACTATTTGTTATTGTTTTGAATTTTTGCTTACTTGTAGTGGCTATGTTTGGGTAGACTAGGAGTCTGTTTCTTCATATTTGGGCAAGAATGTTCCTTTCTTTGGCAAAAGAGCCCTCTCCCACTTTCTGTCTGCGTGACTCCAGGGGAGCTAAGTCCCCTGGTGGTGGATCCAGGGGCCAGTCAGCAAATTCTATCCCCTGAGGAGCCATTGGTCACAGAACAGCACGTGACCCGAGGGGCCCAATGAAAGCCACCAGCCTTTTGATTGGCTCTTCCTTTCCAGCCAGCTTGCTGACCAGCAGGACGTAGCCTGGAGCTGCAGGTGGCACCTTGGCCTTTCTGGCTGATGAGAAGAGAGTATACAGAAGAAGGGAGCCAAGGGACCCAGCAGGGCAGAGTCCAGGAGGCGTCTTTGAGCATCTGGATCAAGCCATGGTGAAGGCAAGGTCTACCTCAGACGTTTAGTTGGCAATAAAGTCCTTCCAAAAAATTCAGGCTTGAGTTTCTGTCACTTACCACTAGAAGCACTGAAAACCACTATACATAGCAATTTATAGAACTGAAGAGGAGAGATGGTTGCATTGTGAAAGTGAAGACCCTCGGTGACACCTGAGTTAGCAGGAAGGTGGATTTACTGAGACCTTTCCCCAGTCCATGTTTGGGGCCCCTTAAAAATACCCCAATTGCTGCTCTTGCCAGGAGGAATCCTAGCTGCGTGCTTACCTGGGTCCTCCATTGGACTGTGAGAAGCCAATTCGGAGTCTTTTGCAAGAGGTGCACGTGGGATGGGAAAACTTACTTATGTGGTGCTAAGTGTTAAGCTCTAGTGGGTGCTTTATACCCATCATCTATTTATCACAAGAATCCTGAAAGGCATTGTTGCTTTTTTTTGTATACACTTGCCTGTTGTGTAATTTCATTATCTGTGTGTATTAGGGGCCAACTATGTAAGTAGGAGCGAATTTACTTTTTTCAGAACATATATATTAAAATTCAGCTGGTGTGGTGGCATAGGACTGTAGTCCCAGCTACTTGGGAGGATGAGGCAGGGAGAAAGGATCTCTTGAGCTCAGAAGTTTAAAACTAGCTTGGGCAACATTGTGAGACCCCAGTCTCAAAAAAATAAAATACAATAAATAAACTTAAAAAAAAGAAGAAGAAAGAAAGAAAAGAAAACTTAACAGCAACAGAATCAATTCCTTAGAACAAACTTGGGTAAGCTTTTTTTCTAAAAGGGCCAGATAGCAAATGTTTAAAGGCCTTGCAGGTTATATGGTCTCTTTTGCGGTTGCAATGTGAAAGCAGCCATAGATAGTGTGGGAACTAATGACAGAGACTCTGTGGCAATGAAACTGTATTTATGGGTATTGAAATTTAAATTTCATACAGTTTTTACATGTTAGGAAATATTGTTCTTTCTTTGATTCTTTTTCCAACCATGTAGAAAGATAAAATCATTCTTACTTCTCAGCCTATACGAAAACAGGTGGTAGACCGAATTTTGCCTATAGGCAGTAATAATTCACGTACCCTGCTTTAGAACTTAAACCAGCACTCTCCAATAAAATTATAATCTGAGCCACATATGTCATTTAAAATTTTCTGATATCAACAGTGGAAAAAAAAGACAAAATGAGGTGGAATTAATTTTAATAACCTATTTGACGTACTTCTTCGATACAACCAAAATCTTATCATTCTGATTTGTATTTAAATATAAAAATTTACCCAGGTATTTTGCATGCTTCATTTTTGTACTCAGCCTTCAAAATCTGGTGTGTATTTTACAATATAGTACATCTCCATTTGTATGACAAATTTTCATCAGAAATACTTGATATCTATTCAGATTTTATAACATTTGCAGTTGAAATATAGATTCGCATGCACGCGTTGTCAAAAAAAAAAAAAAAACATTCTTCAAAGCTTTCCAGTAGTTGAATCAAGTATCAGTTTTTCAACTTAAATGTAAGTTAATTAAAATAAAGTAAAACTTTAAATTTTATTTCTTAGTCACTCATGCCATGTTGTATGTTTAATAGCTACTATATCATTTAGCACAGACTTAGACCAATAAAAGATTTTCTTTTCCTTTTTCTTTTAGGCCTGGGAGAGGACTGTACTTTTGACATGGTTTAGAGTTGCTACTGAATGGTGGTTATGAAAAGCAGATCAATGATGCCAGTCAGATTGTAACTGTTTTTAAATTTGCTACAAGCAATGCACATGGGGCAGATGTCCCACCCTCAGTTCAGCCCTGGAAGCCCTCCTGCCTGGGGAGCAGTGACCAAGTAAAAGAGAAGTAGGAGCGATTGCCATAGCAGTGTGTGGCTGTGGGTCACGCTGCAGATCTGCAGATGAGGTAGGGCCTGGTGAGCAATAGTGAGGATTTCAGACTTTCTCCCATCTCCTGGCAGTCATTGGAGGATTTTGAGCAGGTGCACTGTGGCTGCTGCTCTCTGGGGAATAGGCTTAAAAGAGGTGAAAGTAAAGTGCAGGTCAGTAATGAGGCTGCTGCAGGTGGAAGATGATGGTGCCTGCAGGGCCCTGATGGGGCTGAAGCACGTGATACGCCTGGGCCCACCTCCAAGGTTGGGCAAGAGCTGTTGCACAATCCTAGGGGTGAGCACCTCCTTAGATTCTGGCCCTGGAGGCTCAGACAATAGGAATCCTAGGTAGGATGTGAGAGGAGCAGTGAGGATTGAAATATATTTTGAAAAAAGAACCCGTAGAATCTACTGATGGATTGCTTATAGGATGTGAGAGCGAGAGAGGGGAGCCAACGATGTCACCCCATTGTGGGTTTCCACTGTAGCTCCAGCCAGGCTCTAGTGTAGCCTGCAGGGCTCTTTCTGCTCCAGAAACACAGAGTTCTCTTGAAAATAGGAGATCTTCAGTTAAACATACTTTGAAATTACAGAGACATTGAGTTAGACAGCCCCAATCTCCTTCACTGTAACGAAGGTCACACTGTACATAAAGCTGGACGGTTTACAGTTCCACATCATTGTGAACCCACTCAGGGTTGTCTTGTCTTTCAATACTACATATAAGAAGTGTTAGCAGGCATAGGGAATGTGGGATAGCATTACAGCATTGACTTGGTTTTGCCCTTCTGGAAAATGCAAAGACTGCTCTGACCCTGCACTCTCCCAAAGCAGGCATCAGCCCATCCCTCTGCTCTTTTTGAAGGCTGAGCTCTCCAAATTGCTGTGCCTCTGGGTCTATAACGGGAATCCAGGCTTGTTCTTGCCCCCCTTCCTCTCACCACCATCTCCATCACTTCCCACCCCTCTGAAATTCCATTTTACAACACACAAAGCAAGATAGCCTTTGTTAAAAAGTTTAATGTTCTTAATTAGTTGAATCTGTTGGGCTAATTAGAATACCAATTAGAACTGGCAGGGCTATCGTTAATTTGAAAGTGCTGTGGTCTAGTGTTAATCGCTATTAAACCTTATAGTTTGTGAAAGATAGAGAGAGGATGAATTCACAAAATACTATTTTAAGTGTTAAAGGTCGGTGGTCAGAAGGATCCTGCCCATCAGGAGTGTTGCAGGGAAGCATAAACCACAGAGAGGGTGCCTTTGGTGAAGACTTGGACCTTGCAAGGGGCACAAGAGCCTTTCTTTTCAAAAAAAATGTTGTAAGTCTTGAATGTGTTTTACTAAAATAGCCAAAGTGTTTAATTCACCTAATGGACTAATGATCTGGAATGATGCTTAAAAAAAAAAAATAGTGTTTAAGTTACCAGGGCACAAAAAAGTTTCTGCTATTTCCAGAGCTGTGTCCCTTTGGGGTTATAACTTCCTAAATCTGAGGAGCGGCTCTCATAATTAAACCTCTTTTATTTCTTTTGGTCACCGTTGGAAAAGGAAATTAGGGACAACAACAAAGTCTTAATACAAAAGAAACTCCATTTGGGGGCTGTAGTAGTGATGAAATCTTCACATTTTCATGTCTCATTTGGAGATGATTAAATGGATGAGCAAGTCCTAATTTATGTTTTCAGATGAATGTAAAAAATCCTTCTTCGTTTTCTCAACAAGAAAATGTGGAATAGCTATTCTCCCTGTATCCCTTCTGAGATCTGACTTTATTTTTCCTCCATTCCAATAATTAAGATAGAAGGTATTGTCATCCATTATCTTTGCTGATATCATCTCAATATATCTGTGATAATTTTTCAGAAAATAAACCATGCAGTTTATAGAAAACAAAATAAACATATATGTCATCATATGTATTATGGCACAGTCAGGAAACAAGGAATCTGTCTTTTTAGATGGGGAATTGCTTTATGAAAGATAGAAAAATATTCCACTCAATTGCTACCTCAAATCTTCCTGGAGGTAAGTTTCAAACAAACAGACAGACCAGCCAATAAATAAATGACTGACAAAGTACCAGTGTAGTATGTGTAGATAAAAATTTACAAGAAGGAAAAAAGGCTTATAATCTAGATTTTTTTCCAAGTTTTTTTGTTTGTTTATTTGTTTTAAAGAAGCATGGTGACATTAATAGCAGGGATCCCAGACTGAAGTAGCAGCTAAGCGAATCCCAGGTGTCCTGTCAAATTCAATTTCATTGTGGTCAAATGCCACCTTAGGACAGGCACGGTGCTAGACGCCTGCCTAGGCACAGGCAAACACACTGTTGAGTAAGACCTGATTGGGGGCTACCTGGGGAAGAATGCATAAATGACAGGAAAACAAACAAACTAATATTAGATAATGTGTCAAAATAAAGACTTGGTTTTTTGAATGTTGATTCACACACCATATCAAGCCTTTGCCTTGCCACTAGATTGTTTACTTTTGTTTTTAATCCTACCCACTGATGCCAATTCTTTTGAAACTGCAAGTTAAGCAATAGCTTTAAATTATAGTTAAAAAGTATTTTCAAGCTACTTGTTGAAGTCTTATTTTTAATCAGTTTTTGAATAAGTCATTGTCTTCTTGTAAAATGACAAAGCATTAATTTTTCAATAGCTACTGAAGAATATTAAGCACCAGATTTCTTTGAGAGAGGAAAAATCCAAGGCAAATGAGGTACAGTCCCCAAGGAAAAGTTTGAACTGGGGAACATACTGATACATTGGCCATTTTTAATTTCTCTCATTTTGCTCAACACATTTTTTTTTAAGTTAGTTATTTCTTTGAGTATGTTTTGTAGTTGCTTTTTCTTCCCTGTAGGCAAATCCCTAGATGAATTTATTCTATAGTCAAACCATAATAAACTCGTTTGGTAATCCATGCATGCAATGATTGAATAAGCATTATTAAATCAGTACCAGGTAGTGTGCAAGGCTTTTGGACATGAAGATACAAATACAGTAGAACCTTTCTGAGTTGACCACCCAAGGGACTGTAGCAAACTGGTCAACAAACAGACATGGGCAATATAAGGAACTAGGGCTTCTGTACTGGTATGTACACGTGGTGCCTGTCCAGTGTATGAAAATTAGGTCAACTTAAGGAGGTGGTCAATGTAGGCAGGCGGTCAACTATGGAGGTTCTACTATATAAGATAGCTAGATCTAAAAATTCCCTGCCTAAGAAGAGAAGTGAAGATATAAGAAAATGGTTGTCATACTACCCAGTAAGCAGTGTGCCAGGATCAAGAACAGAGTGCTTTATAAGAAAAACGATAGAGGAAAAAATTTACTCTATGGTCAGAGGGAAGTTCGAAAGACAGGTAGGACCACTATGGGATGGGTAGCCCCTAGATTGTTCAATACAGCATCCCCTGGCTTAGAGTCTGGTGGTGGTCAGAGGACTTTAATGTTATTTGGTCCTAGAAGATAGAACACAAAGGCAGGAATGGGACAATGAATGAAAGAACAACGCTGATGTCATAAGACAAAAGCATTGTATATTTTCTTTCTAAGTTCTATCCAGATCCTGAAGAGAGGAGTTGACCAACATAGCTAATTGCATGGTTTAGAAATTTATTTAATAAATCAACAGACCTCAGTGGTAATTTTTTATCTACAAGGAACCTAACGCTTTGAGCCAATATGATGTACACATATTTTCAAAATATTCTTTTGGTGTCTATAAAAGGAATGCAAATATCAAGGAAATATATGATTAATTAATTTCAGTTTTAGAATTGTTGAGAACAAATGAAATAATTTCGTTTCCCTTTTGATCTGACTTTAGACTAAAAGTATCCCTTATAACTAAAGAAAGCACTCATACCAGGTCAAGTTCTCTCCAATGTCAATGTGAATCCTTACCCTAAACACAGATTTAGTGAAGCCAAATCAAGATACCATTTCCCATTGCCCCCCAACTCTCTGAACATTTTCCACTGACATCCCTGCACATTTTTTGAGCAAGTCCCCCATTTTATTGTGGGCACTTAACGCTGGTGATTTGGTGTCTGTGTGTCTGCAGTGTGTATTTATAGTGTATTTGCCCTGTGTCATTCTGCAGAAATGGATTCAGTCAGTCAACTGGATAGGAGAGATCTGAGCTCAGAATCAACTGGAAGAACAAAGAGCCTGCAATCAGGAGAAGCCCTGAAAGGAAGATAGTCTACCCACGAAAGTCCCCTGAGGGGCCTCATCAGCACTACAGGACTGTTTTGACAGAACCACTGAATTGGGTGCAGGAGTCAAATTCCTGGGACATCAAAACAGGACAGATTTTCTGCTCACCCACAAACAACAGAGCCCCCTCTGCCTTTAGGGACCAGGAGGAGCCTGCTCTAATGGGTGCAGTAGCGTCTAGGGTTGGTTGGAATAACTTGCTGTAGGCAAAAGGGCAAGGTACATTGAGTAGCAGAAATGGAAGCAAATAATTTATTATTTAAAAAAAAATTATGAACCCTGATGTCTGGCCCCAGATATCTGAGCATATTCTCCGTTCTTCTAACAAAAGAAACACACATGCTTATTCCACCCTTTTCCGCCTCATCTGGCAGCCGCTTTCTGGTCCAGCAGACACTAACATCTAATGAGTCAAACTTCTCATTTTCAGACTAATCAGTCGGCTGCACTAATTGCAAATGCAAATATGCAAATTTATATTAATTAATTACTCTGCTAATTAGTTCTGCGGTCTTTTTTGGGTAATAAATCATTGTGCAGTGGAAGGGAAACAAGTCCTGTCCCATTTCGCTCCACATAAAAATTTAATGTACTCATGGAATAAAAAATATATATACATACACACACACACACACACACACATATATATATGAATATATATATACACATAAAAGAAACCCTGGGCTGATCACTCTGCTTCCAGTGAAAAGTCCCCTACAGAAAGGTACAATTGTGAGAGGGCTTTCACATCTTCAGCAAATGCCATCACTAAGGTGCCTGTTAGCAATTTAATTATCACATTATGAGCTTCAGAAAAAGCCAGTTTGCTGTGCTGCAGGCTGTGACATGAAGCTCAGCAGTTCACCCATTTTGCAGCAAAACACTTATAAATAAAATAAGAATATTGAGAGAGAATCACATTTCTTTGCTGAAACACTATAGCTTAGGAACAAATGTTTTCAGGGATTTTGTTGCTTTTGTTACTGTTTTAAATCGAAGTTATCATCTTGCTCTCTGTGCCCTTAAATTAAAAGTTTTATCATTCAGATTTAGGATAGATGCATCAGAGGAATGTGTTGTGGGAGGTGGGTGGAGGGGAGGGAATCGCTGCAGGAGAGGTAGGAGGCACAGTTAGGATTGATGCATGCTCAGATTTGTTGATTCCAAAAATTTTGTTAGAGATTTACTATGTCTCCAGTGTCCACTGAAGAGATGGTGTCACATATTTGTGACATGTGTGGTAAATGGGCTCTTCCAGTTAGACTGTGAATTTTTTGAGGATAAGAGGCTATTTCTCACTTACCTCTGTGTTTCCAATTCTTTGCCCATACTCATACGGTATTTGCTGAATGAATGAACGAGAGAGTGAGTGAATGGCTGCAGCTGTTGAAAATCTTGAGTCTGGTTATAGCAAAGGTTCTTTGCACCATTATTGTTGATAGATGCCAAGGTCTGGAGATGAGAGGAGAGAGAGCGGTGGGTCAGATTTAAACCCTCACATGTCACATGTCTCTTCATTTTCTTCTTCTCAACAAGAAATATCTACTTTAATCCTTGATGTTCTTGCTTCTTTATTGCGCCCTAGTCATGTGGGATTTGATGTTTTAGCAATAAAAAGGAACCTGCCAGGCAACTTGCCTTCAAGCTGGGCTCGCCTGTGTCCTGGTCTGGGATCTCGGGTAAGCCATTCCACCCCTGGGAGTCAGTTTGGTGTCTGTGAAAGCGGGAGGAATATGGGTGACCAAGAACGGTGTGGGGGACCAGGGATCTACAGTCAGACAACTCAGCTTCCATCCTCACCCGCCTACTATGCTCTTTGTGGCTTTAGGTTTTTATTTTTTATTATTTATAAAAATTGTTTACTTTCAAATTTTCTGAAAAATTGGAATGTAGGACACAGGCACATGGTACAAAATTTAAAAAGCATAAAGTATGCCATAAAAAATGAGTTAACATTGGCAACAAGTCATTTCTGTGTATCCTTGCAGACACTGTATTTATTAATAGTATATAATATATGTAATAATAATATGTATTGCCCCCATACACAAATAATAACAGATCATAATACTCTTCTGCATCTTACTCTTTTTAACTTAACATATCCATATCCCAGGGCTACTGCGTACTTTTTAAATCTGCGTGTTTTCTGCTGTATGAGAACATGTTAAATTATTTGTACCCGCCACCAATCGACATCGAGTTGTTTTGAATTTTCTCCTACTACAAATACTGCTGCAATTAATATCCTTGTATATACTGTATTTTGCCCATGTGAAGCTACACCTGAAGGACAGATACCTACAAATGGAAAAGGATACAAAGCTTACATTTGGAAACATTGCAAAACTCTACTCCATAGAGGATGCAACCCATTCACACACTACTGTGCTCATCTCCTGATCCCCTCCTTGCCCCTCCCCACCACCCCCATCAGATTTTCTAAATTTCAATTCCTCAGTGTGCACATCTACAGCGTGAGCATAATCACCCTCCCCTCCTCAGAGGGTGATGAAAATCCTTAACGTTGTTATATGTCACTATTCTTAGGCTCACCATCATTATTCATTACTTTTGCCGCCTCATGGGGTTATTTTGTGGGTAAAAGGAGACCACAGTTGTGAAACTCTATGTACAAGGCTACGCAAATATTTGTCATCAGTAAGAACTGGTTGTTTTTCCTTCCCAGTTTTCTCAGGTTTTGTGCCATGGCAGACTCTTCAGGGCCAAGTTTTAGTTCGCAGGAGTATTTCTCAAGTGCTTTTGAAGGCTTTTTGAAGATTCAGAACCTTCCATATGTTTAATGCAACTTAACAAAGATAGAAAAACCCATTATCTTGATCCCCTAAATTAATCAAATGCCCGATGTGCGAATAGGAAATAGAAGGAGAAATGAGTGAGGGGCAG
The DNA here is from genome assembly GCA_963573935.1 of Arctocebus calabarensis. Lineage (NCBI taxonomy): Eukaryota > Metazoa > Chordata > Mammalia > Primates > Lorisidae > Arctocebus > Arctocebus calabarensis. The sequence continues at coordinate 78,145 of CAUYON010107181.1, forward strand.
TGAGAAGACTCACCGCAGAGCCCGTCACAGGAGACAGAGAGAGGAGAAGGAACTAGGGGTGGGAGAAGGGGGCAGGAAGGAACCGAGACGAAGGGCCAGCGGACTGTGGAAGGGGTGACCAAGGTGGAGGACCACACGAATTGCCAGCAGGTAGCCAGCCTGGCGTGGGCCTCAGTGCTGGCTCCCTCTCTGGGTTTTACTGCCATGGTCTGCAGAGCTGCAAGGCTTCCTCCTGTCCCTTCCCTTCACTCCATGCAGGAGTTCCAAGGCTCCCCAAGATCAAGCTCTCCCCCAAAGTTTCAGCCTCCACTGACCACTGCAGGGTAACGGAGCCCTGAGAGTTTTGGCGGTGTTTCCCGTCCCTCGCTGAAAGCTGTTCTGAAATGATCTGTGCTCATTTACATGCGGCTCAACTTACCTGAAACTGAACTGGCCCTCCCTGGTGAAAGGCCTTTTCCTTCTAGTGAGTGTATAATAAAAATCTGCAAATGACTTATTTCTTTGTACAGTGCTGTTCGCAAGGACAGCGCTGGCCCGACCTATCTGCACAATACGTGCTCGTCCCCCAACTGGTGGATTGAAGAGCGTCTGCCCTGCTCCTGCCCCAGTTGTCCCCAGGGAATCTCGTTTCTCCTATTTACTGTTTGGAGACGAACACGGTTCGGAGATTATTTTCTCAAAGATAAAATAAACATCTTTGGAACATTCGATGGCTCGTGATGGATGACTGACAATCCTTCAGCTGAATCTTCCGGCCTGCTGCCTGCTGGAAGATTGGTCTAGAAACAGCCCCGGGAAAGGCCGGTGAAGACCTGTGTGGGTTTGTGTGCGTGGGAGAGTTCCCTTCCTTCCCGTTCGCGGGGCATATGGCTGCGCTCTACGGAGCCCAGAAAGAGACCAGGGCTGATCATTTACCTAATGTGAGAGCTTGAGAGTGCTGATTTTCTTAGATCGTAATTAACAAATAGGTGTGGCTCAGAACCTGGAGAACTGAAACTTCAAAATTCCATCTGAAACCAAAAACAAAAATGTGTTTAATAAATGCTTTGTGAAGAAGAAGTGGAATAAACATAAATGTGTTTCTTCAGATAATTAAATTAAAAACCCTATGCCAAATATGTGTATAAGATGTGTTTGAATATGAGTCCTATTTTTCTAGCAACAAAAAAGATATTTTTCAATAGGTTATTTTTCCTAACAAATGCTTTAGATGGCAGAGAATTTTGAGTTTTGTTTTTCTTTTTGCTGTCATGTTTCTTGGCAATCAGTTGAAGGGTGATGTTACTAGTTGAGGTTGAATAGCCCTGTCCAAAAATGACCAAATGACTTATTTAAGAAACTTGTTTTTTATACATCCATACAGTAGCTACCTATTCTGAAAACATGCACTATTGGAAATGAGAAGAAATGTGTTAGATTTCCAAGAAGGGCAATTTAAAATTTATGCTGCTTTAAAACATTAATTTATTTATGTTTTACCATAAAGAAAATAAATCTTTCCAAACTCAATAAATATATATAATTTTTGTATCTTAATTATTATGCCCTAATAAAACATTAAAAAATAAAAAAATTCTCTTTAATCTTATAATTCAAATATAATGACTATAAACATTTTGATTACCCACTTCCAGACATTTGTCTATTACCCTATCCAGAGTTATAAGTATGTACATATACGGTATTTCTCTAGAGATCTGCCTCTGACATCCTAATGCCAGTTGTTTAAGGCTCATTCTGATTAGTCAGAGTTAGTTGTACAGGTTGATAGATACTTTGGATGTCACCTGGCATCTCTTTAACAAAAGTAGAGTCAACCTCTCCATACTGGTTTGGGGTGTGCGTGTGTGTGTGTGTGTGTGCACACGCTCATGCCAAACACTCGTTTATCACTTTCTGGTGTCATTTTCTCCAAGTGCACATCATTTTAATGACCACAGAGTATTCAGTTGTGCTAATATTCTACAATTTATCCAACTAGTCCTACTTTATGGGGCATCTCGAATTGTTTTCAATTTAATTTTTTAAAGTATTTATGTATCATCTTGTTTTATATTTTTGGTCTTCCTTTTTTCCTGTTATTTTTGTTGCTGACATTTCTTTGCCTCAGTGGTTTGAAAGTTCTGTACAGCCCTATTGTTCTATTGTTTTACTAAAAACATTTGGCTCAATCATTCTCTCTCTTTTCCCTAGCATCAGGATTTGACCTACTTCTACTGATTTCCCCACCCGCACTTATTCTGCTTTGTTGTTTCCTTCTTTCTCAAATTTTCAGTTGATGTTTAAATAATTTAGGATTCTTTTAGGTTCATTTCTTGAAATACAATTTATTTCTCTTATCTCAAGAATAATTTTTGGGCTCGGTGCCTGTAGCTCAAGCAGCTAAGGAGCAAACCACATACACCAGAGCAGGTGGGTTCAAATCCAGCCCAGATCTGCCAAATAACAATGACACCTACAACCAAAAAGTAGCCAGGGGTTGTGGCGGTGCCTGTAGTCCCAGCTACTTGGAGGCTGAGACAGGAGAATCGCTTAAGCCGAGGAGTTGGAGGGTTGCTGTGAGCTGTGATGCCACAGCAGTCTACCCAGGGCAA